>JAWWEQ010010786.1:0-42087 GCA_035583055.1 Torymus tubicola | reverse complement strand
AAGGTCACCGCTGAATTACTTTTTTGAAATCCTACAACTTTTGTATTTAACATTTTTTTATAGGAGTTCATCCCGAACAGTTACTGGAGGGTTCGGGTCTTTTTGGGACACCCTGTATAAATATTTCTTTGGAATTTTTAACTTTTAGCTAAATAGAAATTTCAAAATTTAATGTTGAGGCACATTCACAAAACTCATTTTTTCTGATTTAGGTACCCCAAATAACAATAAAAAAACTGCCTTACAATCACTTTCTTTTTTGATTTTTTTTAAAAATAAATCCGAATTTCGATAGACATCCCGTGAATTTTTCCGAGAAAATGTGTATAGTAAAAAGAGCCGTACTTACATTAGAGGTATATACCGTTGTTTATGTATGACACCAAAAAATGATAATTTAGGTCGGGGGCGCATCGACACCGTGTGCTTTAGTAGATCAGAATTCACTTTTCATAAGAGACACACTTATAAACAAAGTCACATTTTATTCGTCTTTCCAAGACGAGTAATTTACGCCCCATAAAGTTAAAAAAACTCAAACGTTTTTTTTTAATCGACAAATGAAGTTTATTTTGTATTTTTACCGAAATACAGTGACGCAAAGATAATGCTATGCACTTTTTGTTAAAGGTAGACAGATTAAATCTAACAACATATTTTCGAATATTAAACAAGGGATGATAGCCTAAAAAATTTGGTAAAGCATTTATAAATGAGTTTTTTTGTTAATGATGCAAAACGGATGAAAATTTCCTACAGTACGCAGGCAAAACCTCTAAATTTAGGCCTTTTTCTATTACCCATGGAACTTATCCTTGTTTAAAAGTGACTTCTATGTACTATAACATATTACTTATCAAATTGTTCGTTGATGATGAATAACCAGCCGGTCGAACAATACAAGGCACTCGTGGCCTTGAGATGCGGCGTGAAAACCGCTAATGTTTGATTTATACGTTAATGCTATCCACTCGTCAGCGGGTAGCTGATAGGTGAATATAAATCGTAATTTACCAGCGTTGGGACGTCGAGAGCTAATTATCTGATCAGTCGTTATATCAAGGCGTAGAGTTGATTATACGTTTTTAGGGTTACTCCGTTATCAATTCGCGATGTGCACGAGAATAAGAGTGAGTGACAGTTTTTATCCACCTTCTGTTTTTTTTAACATTAAAATGAAGGCGAGGATGGAAGGCGAACTAATGAAAATCGCGAAGTTGTACATCGCATAACAAATGTTGTTTATAATATATGTGTTGTAATTAAATAAGTGTATTGTATTTTTTAAATCGTGTGTTGGTGATGGTCTGCAAGAGTTGATCTGTTGCTAACTGGTTTGGATGATGGATTAGTCTTTCCTTGTATCTATTGATACATTTATTTATTTCTTCTTTTACAGTTGTTATTTGCAAATTCTTTCTGATTATCTCGTTTGATACGAACCATAGGGCGTTAGCAATACTTCTTAGTATTTTTGACTGAAATCTTTCAAGTATATCGATACTTGAGTTTGATGCAGCCCCCCAGAGTTGGATACCATATGCCCAAACTGGTTTAAGTATGCACTTGTTACATCCGTGACGTATTCTTTAAATTCTCCCATCAGTAATTTTTTGAACGGAAAATGATGCGAGTGCGAATTCCTACGATACAGCGTTTCGTCCACGGGACTCCGCGACGAAGTGTATCATCGCGCAACATGGCACATTTCTTCTCTAAATTCATTTTATACACACGCAGTAATTAATTAACTTTTATTTAACGTAAACTAAATGCGACCATTTAAAATTTCAAAATAAGATGATCTGTTTGAGTAAACAGATTTTAAGTTTAAATAATAGCCCTTTGTGCCAAACTTTGTCGAACGCTTGTGCCACATAAAAAAAACGGCTGTGCAGTAACTTTTGTTTTCTAAGGCGTATCTTAGTTTTGTTATTAATCTGTTTACCAATTCTAGGGTTGTGGGTTGATTTCTAAAACCGAATTGGTGATCTGGAATTAGTTTGTTTTCTATTAACATTGGCTTTAGTTTGTTTAGCAGGAGTTTTTTTTTACAGATTTTGGATAGTGTTGGCGATAAGCTTATCGGCCTGTATGAAGCTACGTTCCAAATCTTTACCTGGTTTGGGTATGAGTATTATTTGCGCTACTTTCCATTGATCTGGAAAGTAACGCAAGCGTATAACGGCGTTCATTATTATTGTTATGAATCGAACTGCTTTTGGGGGACCTTCCTTGAGTTGCCTTAGAGTTTGCACTACTTCTTTCAGTTTTATATTTGTCAATGAAAATTTTTCTTGAGGGCATGTGTTATCTGCTTGAAGAAAATTTTCTTTTTCTTCTGGACTAATTTCAGGATTTGCTAGTTTAAATACATTTCTGAAGTGTTCGTCCAAGGTGTTTGCTTTCTCGAAGTCTGTTCTTGCCCATTTTCCGTTCGATTGTCGAATAGGAGGTATGAATTTTTGAGGTTGTTTTATTTATTTTTTTGTTGTTGCTTTCCGTAGGGAGCATTCTGTGGCCTCTGTGGCGGTTAATTTTTCCAGATAACTTTGTATGTGTTTGTTTCTTTTCTCGTGTAGCTTTTTTTAAGAGTTTTGGTTGCCTTGTTTAGTTTAGTTTTGTCAGCATTCATTTTTTTTTGTCAATTTTTCCTCATTTTTCTTTTTTCCTGTATCAGTTTGTGTACGTATTTTGAGAGTATTGCTGTCTTTTTATGTATAATGTTTTGAGGAATGGCTTCTGTTGCTGCTTTGTGGTTGAGGATATTAAATGTTTCTATTGTATTTTCTATGTCTGGGCGTTTTTCAGTGAAATTTTACATTGAATGTTCTTGATAAACAAATAAAACAGAGCATTTTTTCAGTATTTCTTTTAAATACAGCTAAACCTGTCGATAACTCAAGTTTATCAAAGCGTTAGGGTCCCATATTCTAGCATTCATCATATTTTAGCATCTAAAAACATACATCAAAGTTTGAGCAAAATCCGTGATCCGGAATCTGTGACCTCTCCTAGTTAGTTCTTCGTAGATTTTTTTTTCAGCATTAGAGCATTTTTCAGAACCCTGACAGTTTGAACATAAATTTGTACACTTCAAGTGATATTTTCAATAGCCGCATTTCTTACTGTTACACCCCATTTCGCATCTCAACAAATGGCTTCAAGCAATATTTCAGGAATCAATTCTTTATCTGTCAATTTAGGCATAATTCCATGCTGATGTTACTTCCAGCCCCAATCCGTTGCTGTTAGATTATTACCGAGCCAAGTTTGAAGCTAATTGTATGTCAGAACATACAGATAACAATGTTGTTCCACTGCGTCTTCAGTTGGTGAAAGTTTTTCCAATTTAAAAGAAGATATTACTGTTGCCTCTGCATAGTTCTGGAATCTTAGTTCAAAGTCACATTTTCTTTTCTACATATAAATTGATTTTATTAACCCATAACGCTCAAGCGTCCCGATTTTTTAGCAAACTTTGAACGAAATTATTTTTTGTTATTGGCGTTGAAAAAAATTTTGTTTTCAGATATTCCGACATAGAATTTTATGCTCTTTTAGAATCCGGACTCAAAATTCCGATTAGACATAAAGATAAAATTATGGTCGATTTAAACATGAAACGTGAAAATTTTCGAATCAGTTAAAGAATACCCCAATTTTTTTTATATTTTGCAAAACCAAAAAACATCTCTGAAAATTTTTGAAAAATTTTGAGGGTTATCTATGATCAAGATATATTTCTAAGATATATTTTTGTTCTTAGATAATTTGTACTAAACTCAATTTCGAGAAAATAATTAGCTTATGTTTTTGTAGAATATTTACGTTCTTGCCGCCATATTGTAAAAAAGAGCGTTTCAATGGTTACATAAAAATTCCCTGTTAAACTTTAATTATCGGGATCACCCTCGATATCATGATTAATTTTAAAAAAACGGTTTCCAGAACGTGGATATATTTTCGGTTGAAGATGAGGTTGCTTTTTAGGTATAAGATAAAAATAAAATCTAAAAATTAATGTTTCAATTAAAAAAAAATTACAGTTTGTTTCGAAAACAAAAAGGTAAGGAAAAACAAAATAAAAATGGAAGAACCAGTTTTTCTAATTTTTTCGGAAAATTTTTGGTTCTACCCTGGTAGAAATCGATTCTATTATTTACCTAAATAAATAGCTAGTTTCTCCAATAATTGCTAAAAACTAGACGCTTTTTCTAGCCATTTCTATCTATCAATGAAACGATTTCTTCGGTCATATTCTCCATTTAATAGGCGGAATAATAGATTCAGTTTTTTTACAAATTTACATTAGTTTATTTATGAATATTTAAAAGATATTAAAGTTGGCGAGTTTTTTTACTTAGGAAATGGCTAATAAGAGGCTTACTATTAGGACGAGGAGTAAGAGAGACAGAATCAATGGAAAAATCATTGTTTTCATTTGTATCGCCTGAAGCAGTACTATAAACGAATTAAACATCAGTAATTTGTATTTACATTTTAGTTGGCTACTTTTTTTTAATGTTTGTTTGTAAATGTATGATCTAATGACAGAGAAAATTTAGTAGAAGTATTTTCAGGTTATGTTATTTTTACTAAATAGAGATATGACTGAAAAAATCGTTTCATCTATACCTGGAAATTAGCTATTTTCGTTATATTAGCTAAAAACATGGTTTCTACAAAAGTTGTAGATTTTTTTATTGCCTACAACTTTTACATTTAAATTTTTTCAATAGAAAGTCTAGTTTCGCTGAAAATTGTAAAAAAACGCCTTTGACTTCTTTAACAGGCTTCAGCACTGGATGGCGTAGAGTTTTGTCACGAAAATATCGCAAGAATTGCATCTACTTTATTCGCATGACTACTTGGAATATGCGTAAGAATTTCTCCCTAACGAAAATTACAAGATCTTCCTGGTATTTCCTCATGAGACCCCATGTGATCTCAGGTGTCGAACGCATGCATGATGACAAAAGACGACATAGCAGATGAGTAGGCCTATGTTATTAGTCCTTAAGCTTTAGGTTCAAGATAATCCAGAGAGATATATGGCAGTAAATAGCTACAGACGTTCTCTTTAAATAATATAAAGGACTCGTACGGTTTTCAGAAATTACGGTAATGTCCTTCTAAGACTAAAATTTTCTAGAACAATTTATTATTGGGTTTTTCCCAAAAGGTCTCAATAAAATTTCCAATACACAGGTAAGGTAGTGGGACGATTCTCGATAGGTACTTAGTTATCGATAAGAGCGGAATAAAATACAACTTAACGTTATTTTCAAACAATTTTTTGAGGAATAACAAATTCTGTTCGCTTTATAATAATTATCCACGAATTAAATATATTCAATTGTACCCGGTCAAACCAGTCCTCACAGAAAATGAAATTTTTTTAACATTTGATTGTTGTTATCATTTGAAAGATGAGTCAAAGAATTCAGCTGAAAAAGCTAAGACGCGATTTACTTTCTATTTTATATTTTAATTTGGTTATCGTATTATAGATGGAAATCTAAATCAACCATCAGTCCTTCAGTAAGAGACGTTGGGAGAAACACTTTCCCTTATAAGTCCCCCGGGGATAGACTCTTCTTGTGAGGGTAGTATTGTCCTGTAAAATTGGCGCCCATTGACTGAATGCAATGTAGTTGTTAGCCAATGGCCATACAGACGCAGGTAGTACACGCCACTTGTGAGGGTAGTATTGGCCAACAAGGGGGGACTTAAGGGCGCCGCCAGAGAGCGAAGGGTAGGGAGAGTTGAGCCAGAATGCAAAGGGCAGGGATAGTTGTTCCAAAATGTGGGTATAAATAGAGCGGCGAGCCACCTGTCTTCATTCTCGAGCATTGCTTTGACAAAGCAACACTTAAAATTTTCTTATCGAAATTCTATCTCCAAATATTAAATATGATGGCTAACAGAGTCCAGCAGCACTACAGACCGCATTGGAATAATAATAATAATAATAATAATAATTGGAATAATAATACCCACAAAACGTCGACGAACAGAACACCAAGGTAAATAGTTCTTCTCTAATATAATACACTGTATTAATTTATAAGTGAAAGATATTGAAATAGTTTGTAAATTACGTTTGTATTAATACTTTATATAAATGACAATTTCTATAGTAGCCTCTCTAGTAGGGGTGCGCGAGTATTCGAGTTGAGTTTTAACTGTATCCAACTATTTTATCGAACTCGAGTCGTGTACTCGATAGTTCGAACTATTCACTGTAATAATAAGAACAATTTGTACTATTAAGTATTCGATTTATACTAAATTATTCCATTCAGGTTAAATTATTCAAAGTATACTAATAGTAATAATATATCTATATTATTTTCAATTATATTTTATTTATCTTAAAAATACAGATACAATTCAATTTTCAATTCGATTTTAGAAATTATTTGCTCGCCCGTTGATTACTTAGATTATTTAGAATTTTCCTGATTTAAACTACTCAATCATTTTGAACTACGCAACTGAAGTTCGAGTAGTTCAGTTTTTAGTGTAGTGAGTTCGACTCGACCCAAGTTCGTCGAGTCGAGTATAAAGTCCGAATAGTTAGAATTTATGAACAGCTCACCACCCATACTCTCTAAATTTTTTCTTGTAAATGTCAACCCTACTGAAAAATCACAGGTGAGAAATTAACACAAAATAATAACATATCTCAGAAGTCATCTGAGATCTAACCTGAGATTTTTTAGTAAAGATAGATTCGTAAAAGTAGTTGCAGAATTGAAGTTTTCAGATAATGACACAGTTGATAACACAGTTGTAATTCGATAGTGGAAGGGTTAATATCGTATCGTTTTATTAGAGCTGTTAATTTCTTTATAAATTGATACTTAGTCGGTTGAAATTTTCGATAATGAATGGGAAACCTGACTATGACTATTTTCACGGCCGTGGTTCTCTCCTGATGGATGTTGGCATTTTTCATCTATTTTGAAAAATGATATTTTGTCTTATTTCTTAATTTTGATTGTTGGAAACCTGAATCTCATTTCTATTTCTTATATTGACTTGTTATCAAATTTGCCGCGCGATTACGATTTAACCGTCTCTTTACGAAAAAAGTCTCGTCACGTAAACGTTAGATTTGTCGCGCGTCACTTTACCATCGCGTGTGATGGTCTTTCGGGCATGGTAAACTGTATTCAGAAACACGGAATTTGGAAATACGCAACTCATGAATTCATGATATTCTCGGATTTCTCTTCTCGTATCTTTTTCCCTATTCTGGAAGTCTCAAACTTCGGGAGAGAACTTAGATTTTAGTTCGGTATCCCGCCCCGTCTCTCTCTTTCTCCCGTTTACACAGCAGCCGCGCGTATACCCAACCTTTCCATAGCTTCCTAAATCCTACGTTGTATGTATACGTGCGCAACACCTGCGCAGTGCTGTGCGTCGTTGCGCCTCTTCTCTCTTCGCAGAATCGCGCGCACACATACACTTACTCATTACAGAGGCATACATGTATGCCTGCAGTACAGTAGTCGTTTCACTCGTTACCTGCCACGAAATCGCGTATATATACAATAGAACTATAGGATCGGGCGCGCGCGCAGCGTGAGTTAAAAAGGTCGTGCGCTTGTATGTGCCGAGTGCGAGTGCGCCGAGAGCGAGCGGAACAGTGTTGTGTGTATCAGTAGACAGTAGTGTGCGGTGGTGTGGTCGCCGCTGCCGCGCGACACGACGCCAACGACTTTTGCTCTACGTCGATCGTTTAGCGCGCGTCTCGTCATCATACTATCTCGCGCGTTCCTCAGCGAATGCGCGCGCGTGCATTTTTCCCGGTGAGAGACAACGGGAGTATCTCTGTGAGTGTGACTGTGCGCGTCGTCTCCTCGCCGTGATCGACGTTTGTCTATATCTTCGGAGGCCTCGCTGTGGCATCGTCCGGCGGCGAATCAGCGGCAAGCATAGGTATCCCGGATGATCGTCGGGCATCGAGCTCGCTCTCATCGGGCTGAAGGAGCTGGTGCAGCCCCCGACGTCCTAGCCTTGACGCTCCCGCTGCTGCTCACACTATAACCTGCGGGCGAGCCCACGGAGAAGCTCGCTCGCACGCACACATACATATACGAGTGTGCGTTTTTATCATGTCACTGGGGCTTTGACAAGTAGTTTCACGTGTAAGCAACAATGGGGTTTCACCATTGAACCTCTTGTTTTCATTTTCGGATAATTAGTGCGTGGTCCTTGGTTCCTTCTATTGAGACTAAATTGTTGTGATGCTTGATCAGAGGCACCTGCGAGCTCTTACTTTTTCTCTAATAGAGTGTGTGAGCTGATTTATAAGCTTAGATTTATAGATTACATGTTATTGCTTCGATGAACTGTAGACTTCTCTAAAAGTGTCTTCTTTGTCATTAATAAACAATAGAAATAATACTTGGTCTATTGTTTTGTCCTGATCCTTTACATGGATACTTACTTGCAATAGTACTGTAGAGATAATTTGTTCACAATTTTATGTATTCCAGTTTTATTTCTACCGTTTTGAAAACTAGAATACATTATTAGTAGAATTATAATTATAAATTTTGAGTTATTTAAAGATTTTAAAAAGTAGTGATTTTCATTACAAAATTTCTTTATTTATTAGTATAGTCGGCAATAAATTATAATAAAGGTTTTATTTTTTTATTGTTAATACTTTTATTATAATAACAAATTTCAATTTGATGAAAAGATCAACAAAAATTTAAGATTCATTATTTCAAGGTAAAAATATTTTGTTCAAAATATTCAGTTTTGTTAATGATTTTAGTTATAAATTTCATTGCTAATATTTTGTACATAATCTCATAAAATAGTTTGTTCGAAATTATTTATATTGCATAATAAATTAATATAAAGTACTTCAATTTTAGTATATATTTTTGGTTTATTAATAAATATAACCTAAAAATTTTATAGAAAAATCACTCTTTTTGCTATTGCTACTCCAACATTAATCTATAATGTGTTATTTAAAGTTTTTGATTTCAAATGCATATAATTTTCAATAAATAATTTTAATGATAATTATTTATTACAACTATGGCAATCAAAATTTTTACAACTGATTATGAATCTAAAAAAAATTTAAGTTTTTTTGTTTTTCTTCTCTTGTAATAGCTGTATTATTTATTAATAATAAGTGAATTCATTTAATTTTTCTATTTAATATTTATCTAATATAACATAAATTAACTTATTTCAGACCGGTTGACAGAATACAGGTACGCCCTAAAATGTGGCCCTCACAGATAAATAATGCCAATAGTGGCAACTCCAAAGATAATAATCAAAATAATTCAAATTTGAAGACGTTAGGAATGACGTCTGCTATAAGTATGGCAGAACCAAAACCGAGTGATCTAAATAGAACCAATGAACTTAGAGACGCTCTAAAACCTTATAATGTGTTTGAATCTGAAGAGGAACTGAATCATAGAATGGAAATACTAAGTAAGTTGAATGCTTTGGTTAAACAATGGATACGTGATACAAGTATCGCAAGAAATATGCCACCGAACGTAGCTGACCTGGTTGGAGGAAAGATTTATACATTTGGCTCGTACAGATTAGGAGTACATCATAAGGGTGCTGACATAGATGCGTTATGTGTCGTACCTCGACATATAAATAGGTCTGATTATTTTACATCTTTCTTCGATTTATTGAAACTACAATCGGAAGTAACGGACTTGAGAGCTGTGGAGGAGGCCTATGTGCCAGTTATTAAAATGAACTTTGATGGAATAGAAATTGACATGCTTTTTGCAAAATTGGCATTGAAAGAAGTTCCAGACTCCATGGTAAGTTGGATAATAAAAATTATCTATTAAAAAATTTCCAAATAATATCCAATATTATTTTATTTTTAAATGAGGTTTATTAATAATTAATTTATTGTTATTTTGTAGGATCTTCGTGATGATATGCTACTAAAAAATCTCGACCCAAAATGCGTGAGGAGTTTGAATGGATGTCGTGTTACAGACGAAATATTGCGACTAGTTCCTAATATAGAAAATTTTAGATTGGCACTAAGAGCCATTAAACTTTGGGCGAAACGTAATTATTGCAAAATATTTTGAATATATATACTCATATTTCAAAATGTTCTATTTTCAATAACCTTATTTTATTCTTTTTAGGAAATGGCATTTATAGTAATGTATTAGGGTATCTTGGTGGCGTATCATGGGCAATGCTAGTTGCTAGGACCTGTCAACTGTATCCAAATGCTGTAGCAGCAACTCTAATTGAAAAGTTTTTTCTCGTATTTTCACAGTGGAAATGGCCACAACCAGTACTATTGAAATCCCCTGAAAATGTTAACTTAGGCTTTACGGTGTGGGATCCTAGAGTAAGTTAAAACTTTAAAAATTTGTTTTATGGTACATTAAATAATTCTTCAATCACTAAATACAATTGTTCTTGTAGGTTAATATATCAGATAGGTACCATCTCATGCCCATCATTACACCTGCATATCCTCAGCAAAATTCTACATTCAACGTATCGATATCAACGAGAACAATTATGCAAGAGGCTTTTGAAACTGGATTAGCAACTACTGAAGAAATAATCATGGGCAAGGCTACATGGGATAAGTTATTTGAACCACCTAATTTCTTCGGGAAATACAGACATTATATTGTATTACTAGCGAGTAGTTTGTCTGCAGAAGATCAACTGGAATGGTGTGGTCTTGTGGAAGCAAAAATTCGGCATTTAATTGGTATGTATAAAATTTGAAATAGATATATCTTCTTAATAAGTAAATTACATTGTAACAGCTATGAATACAAGGTACAGGTGAAAATAATATTGAAAATAATATTCACTGTCAACTTTATATGTACATGCTCTAGGAAAGGGAAATATTTGTATACACATGAAAAATAGAGCTTTACAGTTATAGTAAGTTATTTCACGAATTTTAAAAACGATAAAATCTTTGATTTTCAAGGAAGTGTAAAACCCTATTTTATTTTAAGTTTTTTTTTTAATAATAGCAGTAATATTGAATACAGTACAAATTTTAGAGGGGGCAATAAAAAACCTTGTTCTCTAATATTGATTGTCATTTTAGAATACAAAATTAATGGTAGGGATAAAAAACAAGAATAAAACCAAGCGAGTTTGAATGTGTTTGATTCAAGGGTTTGCGAGAGGTTTGAATGTTTTATTTTTAGAATTTTTTCATTATATAGAAATTAATTATTAAATTTAATGTAAACAATTTATGCTAATATGTTTCTGTTTTCACCAAAATTTAGGTACACTGGAGAGAAATCCTCACATTACTTTAGCTCATATCAACCCAGAGGCTTTTCCACAACTGAAACCTGAACCAGGAAAAAACGTGTCGATGTGGTTTATTGGGCTGCAATTCAAGAAAGGAGAAAATTTGAATGTAGATCTTACTTTTGATATAAAATCTTTCGTAGAAACCAGTAAGTATTGATTTTCATTATTTTTGACTTACGTTTTTCTTCTGCTAATTTTATGTGGATTAGTATTTAACATTTTCAATTAATGCTAGAAAGATTTATGAAAGTAAATGTATTGGAATAATAATATACTAATCAATTAACCACTTGATTTTCAGCTGAGCGACAGGCCGATCAGATCAAACTGTTCAAACCTGGCATGACAATTGAAGCAAAGCATGTTAAGAAGAGAGATTTATCGAATTACATTAATCCGAGCTTAATTAAAAGAGAAAGAAAGGTAATTATACTATATTATAAATACTACTTTAATTCTTTTAACTATAAAGTTAAAATTAAAATATTTTTATAAAGCTTTCTATAAACTATATTTCTAAATTGAGATTTGTTTTTTATATTCAAGACTTCACACAATAACAAACAGAATGGAGCTACTAGTGGGAATGGTGGAGTCTCTCCCAGAAGTCAGAATACATCAAATCCAGACCAAAGCCTCAGGAAAAGGAAATCAGATCAGAATCTTGAGAACAACGATAAAAAAAGGAAATTACAAGAAAGTGATGTATCTGCGCAGCCACAGGGCAATCCAGTTATTAAGCAGGTGTGCAACATACTAATGTCCCATCCAAATAATAGATTATCAGTAAAGGTGGTAACTCCTCCCACCGTCCCTATGGGCATTGTCTGAATTGTTATTGTCGGTTTGCAATAATATTTTTTGTACAATCGGTATTAAATTGTAAAAATTTTTAGAAGGAAGATGCTTCTTTGGTCGTGCCGTCATGTGGAGACGATAGCAATTCAGGGTTCAGCTTAGAGGAGTATAAGCAGAATTTAACAACTGCTAAGGACGTAAGAAATTGAATATTTCATAAGTTATCGCTCTCGTTAATTTCACTATCTTCTCTATTATTTAGAGAAAAATATCAAGGTTAGTTACAGGGAGGGAAAATACAAATTTTATTCATTACATCATTGTTTAAGTAACTTAAGCCGTGACGTTAAGTCAAAGTTTAGGAATACTTAAATAATGCCAATTGACCAAACGAAATTTTATTTTAATTATAAGTATAGATTAATAAAATGTATTTTGAATGCTCAAATTTCAGAAAAATAAAAAAAAAAAATAAAAATAATCAATACTTATTATTTTTCATATTACCTTTGATGAAAATGAAAATTTTTATATTTTCCATGATTTACCTACTTTTCCAAATATTAATGCTACAATATTAACGATAAAACATTATTAGTCTATACTTGTTACAACTAATAATGGAGAATAAAAACTTACCTATGTATTTGAGGCCGTATAAAAATGTATTTTCCCGGTCAAGCATTCCTAATTTTCAGATCTTCTTTTCAACAACATGTTAAAGAAAAGAAGTAAAATAATATGTAAGTAAAAAAACAAGGTAAGAGAAGCGCATAACAACATAGTAGTCCTGTTGACTACATTATCCAAACTTTTCTACGCCATCTTAAAAATCATTAATAAAAATATATCAACAAAAATTAAACAAAATAAATAAATAAATCGTTAACTCGTTACAAAAGTGAATGAGAATAAGGCAAATTCCGGCTCGTTTCTGGCTTTTGCAGGACGTGACGTCCGCGGGTGGTAAGCCTCCGGCAGCAGCGTCGGCGGTCGCCCAGGAAGGCTTCGTGTGCACCTGACCTGCACTGCGTTTGGTCAAGGTTGCAGCCGCTGCTACCACTCGCCGACCTGCGTCGACGGCGCTCCAGAGCCACTTGAAACGCAAAGACTTCTCGCACCATCATCCACTGCCCACTGTGTAAGTCCGTCATTATAAACAAAGCAAAAAGCAAACAAAAAAAATGTTTACAGCAAAGAGAGAAAGTGAAGGAGAATGAAAACAAACCGAGAGCAGCCTTTGTTCAGCAAGAGGGAAAGGTATAGAGAGAAAAGAAGAGAAGCGCACGGTGTCACGGAATAGTAATGTGGGACTAGTTGCACGAAAGAAAGAACAAGTGTGTATATGAGTGTGTGTGTGTGTATGTGTATGTGTGTGCGGGTGTGTGTGGGACAGAGGACGAAAGAGCGTTGATTTTCGGAGGTGACGTGTGCATGCAGAGCTTACTTCAATTATCGGTTTTTGCCAGAGTCAATGGTGTTGCGTTGGACGTTTGGAGCAATTTTTTTCAGTTTGAATTTTTTTTTGTTTATTATGCTTTTTAACGAAAAGTTGCGTACTTTTTTATACTGTCAGAGAAGCGGCCCGTCTCTGCTGCTTGAGGAGAATGAAATTTAACTGTGGAAATGGTTGGATGACATTGGAAATAACTTTATAGTCATTGCGAGATTCGTCGATCTTTGTAAGCCAACAATTTATCTTAATCTTTCTACGCTAGATTGTATAGTTTTATGTATTAAGTGTAGCGAGCTAGAAGTAAATATGATGTTGTATTTTTCAAATACATTGCAGTAACATTTAAACGCTGATTTAGTTTTATGTTTAAATGACTGGAAAGCAATATTAGTCGTGCAGATCTTAGCAATTTGAACCCTGCCACATTTTCTATTGTATTAATAACTTAAGCATATTTAGTGCTGTAAATTTGTTTATAAAATCTAAAAATTTTCTTCAAACGGCAGAGAAAAGACTTTCTGTGATAATACAATATTTATGTATAAAAAAGTATAAAACCTTTCGTTGCTCGTCTTTATTTCAGTCTCGTGCGGTATTCTTCTTCACCTGGAACGTTAAATATTGCAACGACGCTGTAAAATGCCAAACAAATTTTTTATCACTCAAAACTCAAAGCAAATATTCAAAAGTTTACGTGATCGATAGCAATAAACTGGTAGACGGTTAACTTGAGTCTACGAAAATATATTAAAACAGTACCATGGATTCTGGCAAACCCAAAAAACACATGTTTCGTTTATAGATCGTGCGTTACAATTACATATACATATGACATTTGTAAGTGCTGGTGAGAAAGAGAGAAAATGAACGGATGAAAGCATAGATAAAAGAGTGAAAGTGATCTTCAATAAGAAGAGAGAGATGTGCATTTGTAAGTGGAACACCATTGACGTGTATACATATATCAATTATGTAGTTTATTCTTCTTTGCTTATATTTTCATACGATGAATTCAGATCGGATATTTTTTTTCTCAAAGCCAGATGCGTTACGCAGGCAATGAAGTACCACGAGAGTACGAAAGCTAAAAACAAATATGAGAAAAAAAACAGGGAAAAATTATTCATTTGGCCAGCGAGAAAACAAAAAAATGACGACCCCTGCGCACGCGTTGCATCGAAGAGCCAGCCCGCGCGAATTTTGCAAAAGTGTGTCTGCGTATCTACCTAGATTTTTAATTTAATAATACATACATATATATATAAAGAGGCAAGATTTTGCGCTGCTATTGTAGCACTGTATTGTAACTATGCAACATCGCGGCTGAGTATCTTGCAATCGCGTAGCTGAAATATAAATATATACAGTACGCATATATATTATCCGTAAATTATTGTTATTTTAATTGCTCTTCGTCGTTCGAGGCAAATTCGCGTGGTGTAGTCGAATTTCAGTTGTATATGACGTATGACGCTCCCGAGGAAGATGCGTATAGTCGTGTACACGACACTTTGATATGACCAGGTGTAATTAGTAATAGATAGGTACATATTAATATTTGATTTTCTTTTTGCAGCGTAGAGTTTTTGAAAGATATGGTTTCATTGGATGTACGACACTTTATATGTATTTTACGTGTCAGTGGAGGCGGAATGTACTTGTCAATCACTGCGGAGTTGAAGACTATAAATGAATCAGTTTAGAGTAATGTATAATCATTCGATTCATACAATCGTAAGATAAATGTTCGGATTTTGAACATAAATCTTTTGCACTGCGATTCAGTCTAGGTACATATAAGTCTTTCTATTCTTCGAGTCCTGTGATGATTAGAGAAATGTTTTACGCTTATAAGACGTAAAAATGTGACGATTAAACGTAAATTGTTTGCATTTGTTATTTTGTCAAATGACAAACAACGGAAGCATACTATGATAGATTTTTCAAAAACTCTGCGTTGCAAAATATCGGTAATTATTTTTAATTTTAATGATTTTTAAAGGATAGTTTTATTGAGTCAGTAGGCGTGTATACGGTCACACGTTTTTATTCCTGGGAGCACGTACAAGAATAATATCACTATTTTTCGCTTGAGCAAAGAAGTTATAAATGTCGATTATATTAAAGCTCAAATAAGGGAAAGAATAAAAAAAAATAATATAAAACACTGAAATACGAATATGCGATTTTCATGTAAGAGCATAAAAAGCTGTAAATACTTGCTCGTTTTTATAAAACTAACGATGATCGATTGAGGACACTTTATTTATTTGATCTTCACCGAAAGGGGAAAAAACTAATTAAACTTACATTCCCGGAATATCTTTCGTCACAAATACGGAGTTGAAAAGTGTTTTTCGAGTTTTATCGCGACAATTCGTGGCAAAGATTTTGAAATTTTAATTATTCATTGTCGTCTTAATATTGCATTTTTGTTAATATTTCATTACAAATGTTTAATATGATGACATTTAGAAGAGTAGTATATATTTGAAACACATAAATTTAAGATATTTGTCAGTTGTTTGTGAAACAATGATTACGATCAAAACAAATTTCCTTGAAGTTAGAGCAATGTTCGTATGTTCAAACTAAAAGCGGTTTTGGCAAATAGATTATTTATTTTCATTAAAACCTCTATGAGATTCTATATTTCTTACTTTTATTTAATGTAAGCATGAAAAATTATAAAAAAACTTCAAATTATAACTTTACAACATTTTTTTTATATCTATTATTTAAAAATTATAATTATTGGATTTGATATTTATTTAAAAATTAACAAGCACATACTATCGATTTATAGTCCGGTGTTGTACGTCACCATTTACTTTATAATCGTCATTTATTGGTTTGGGAAATCAATGGCAAAATACTTCTTAACAATGAAAGACTGTCAGAGAGGGAGAACCGAAAAATTCTTTTTGTCTCTGAAAGTTCATTATACACGTTGTGTCTTTGCCTGATGATTGATCAAGCGTTTCGTCTATAGACCAAGTTACATTAATTTGAAAAACTCGAGCAAATCTTTAATTTTTATTTTTTACTGTACAGAGAATTGGTTCGATTTCGATTCTCTGGCGCAAATTGTTATTATATTTAGGACCATATTTAGGATCATAATTGTAAAATCATGCGACCTTGCGAGTAGGTTTCAGATTCGTTACTTAGTCAATTCACTTATTATCCATTTGAATTTTTTAAACACTTATAATGAAAGCATATATTGTAAAATTATTCATTTTTAGAAAAGTACGTTACAGTTTACTTAAAAAAATTAGTTAATAAAGGTTTGAAAATGATATCTTGCATATAATCTGCGTATGTCGATTAAGATCTTGAATATATTTCATTTATTATTATTTTTATTGTTACTTTTTCCAGGTAAAACACCGTTAAATATTTTCTTTTGACTAATTAAATATAATCATCCTTTGTATTGATAAATTTTATTAAACTTACTTTCATTATAAAGGATTGCAAATTTCAAAAATCATCTAAGGTCTAGCTCATTGGTAATAATTAACCAAATATACAACTAGATCCTTGATAAGTGAAGTACACATACATTTCCTAGCCATCATCACTATAAAAATTAATCCAGTCCCCCCATTTACCCAATAATAAACAATATTTATTTATCGTCGATTAAATAAACCACGTATAAATAACAAGCTCTCGCGTATTCCCTCGTGTGGAGAGCCGACGAGAAGGAGAAACAGAGAGCGAGAAAGAGAGAGAGAGAGACCAAGAAAGAGAAATCACAACGATCCTGAGAACGTGTTTGTACATATGCATAAACTTGTAAGAGCGAACGTGATTAGAGCGTCAGTTATCAGTTAAATTTACTTATTGTAATTTCTAATGAATTTAAAAAGAAGAAAAAAAAATGAAACATTGAAAAAAAGACAAAAATATTGCACGATGTGGGTAATAAAAATGATTAAAAAATATGTAAAAAAAATCACAAATAATATAGGCGCGCAAAGAAAACAACAAAAAAAATGATAGTGTTTGATGAGTGTTGCGTGTATGATGTGTTGATGTGTGCGTGGAGACGGAAGAAAAATAGACGAGGACGTGTAACTGTATAAGTCTACGGAACACTGTAATTGTACGTGCGTGCGCGCACGACGAGTGTAAGTATGTCTATATATATATCGCACGCTTTCTGCGTTTTTCTCCCGTTTCGTCGATCTGAGAAAGGTCTGACGTCTTATCTTATACATATAAATATATATAACCCTCCTCGCACGATTTATCAATAATACGGACAAGCTGCAGATCGAGAGCCTTAAGCAAGCAGATTCAGTTCTGCGCGACAACATTATGAATAAAAACTATATATATGAATGATTTTGAGAGAAACAAATAAAAGAAATATGGAAAAAAATAAAGGAAAGCAAGCTTTCTTCTTTTTTCTTCATTTCTGTACAACTATTCTTTTTTTGATTTTTCTTATTCTTTTTTTTTAATCTTTCGACAACGATGCGTGTATATCCGTTAATAAATATTTCATGTGTATCCTCAACATCGACTGTACACCAATGTATCTCTCTATCTTCAATAAACGTAAATAAATTCTTTCTTTTACCACCTTATATTGTGTTGGAATATTATTACTAAGACCTTATACTTT
This sequence comes from Torymus tubicola, assembly GCA_035583055.1. Taxonomy (NCBI): domain Eukaryota; kingdom Metazoa; phylum Arthropoda; class Insecta; order Hymenoptera; family Torymidae; genus Torymus; species Torymus tubicola. Next base: position 23,863 of record JAWWEQ010010786.1, on the reverse strand, counting down.
AAGTTAAACTATTTATTGTTTTCTTAAACATTTAGTTATATGTGATTATTTAAAAATGATAAATTTATTTATTTGATCGATAATTTTTTGTCGTGCTAGTGCAGAAATAATCAATACAAATGTCTTTAACTTTACGATCCGTTTAAACATCAATTTCTGTAAAATGCTAAGTAATCGGTAATAAAAGTCAAAGGTGCTTAATTCACTTTATGATCCATGTAAGTAAAAAATTTATATTTTCTTTTTCTTCAACACCTACAAAAACATAGCAATATAGTATACAATAAAGTCCTTGTGATGTTTAATGGTTTTAAAATTTTTAATTATTAATTATTTATGAAAATTTATAATCTTTAAATGGTTAAAATGTTTATAGTGTCAAATGTCAACTAATGTATATTTATTTAAATTACGTTTAAACGAACAGTTCAAAATAATTTATTATTAAACAAAAACTTTTATTAAATAAAAAAATCGAACTATTGTCAGGATGAATTTTATAAATTATTTAAATTACAATATATAATTTATTTTAATTTTTCAGTATTAAGTCCTATGTAGCTGCGTCATTTTAATATTAAACGTCGTTTTGCATCCAATATTATTGATGCTTTTGATACACCAGGTAAATTCGCATACATGAAAGTAGAAAATGATACTAAAAAAGACTTGAGTTTACTCTTCAATGTAGAAGCATATTATCATAGATATCCTTATACGTGACAGAATATGTAAATGAAAATTTTATTAAATACACTCAGTTATTCTTGTTACATACCTCATTTTCTTGTAAAAGACATTTAATGTTTTATTTAATTTCTTCAATTTTAAGTAAACGATATCCTATGTTAAAAAACAATATGAATAAAAACAACATGTGCTTTTATGTAAAAATATTAAACTTGTTTTTAGAATGAATCTTGTATAGAGAAGTCTCAAAACAAACCTTTTTTATAGCTTAGTATAAAAATGCAATCAAGAGTTTTACATCCTTTGGTCTTTGATTTACTGTAACATCGTTTGCTTTGCAACGGTAAGTTAGCTTTAGTTTTTCTTTTTTCTAAGAATGAGAGAAAAATGTTTGATGTGCATGGAAACTAGATGTAACTAGTTACATTGCTCTTATTTCCCGTCGGTCAGATTAAACTCTAAAGCATATTAAAAGTCTTTATTCTACTGTTTGTCAACGTCTTATTGTTGTTACATATTCTGAAAAGGTTATTTAAACATTTATAATAGCACCGTTACATCTACGTTCAGCCGATTCTATGCCTTTATACATTAGTAACTACTTATTTTTCACAAAAAAAACTTTCATTTTTGCATTAATAACTTTACAATAGCTCCTTATTCGAAAGAAAAAAAAAGAATCATTAATCCGCTCGAATATATTCTCTACATTAAATTATTCTTCTATCTAATTATTTATCTAATTATTATTAGAAAATAAAATTAATCATATAATAATCTGCATTAAGTCATAGCGAACTTTTGAGATCCCGCATAGAAACTTTTCTGCATTTCTTGTTGAACCCGGACGTGATGCACACCCGACGGCCAAGTGTATGTATATATAAATTAAGCAAGCAGACCGGAGCTCGCGCAGACTATACGCGGACGCGCCTGCGTCATCCCTCTGAAGCCCCGTGGCGTCGAGCGTGAGCATGCAACCAGTGGCAGAAGATTCGCGCGGTCGCTACTGACTGCACGCGCGGATAAAATCGGCGCATAAGTAGTTGGCAATTGTGGAGTTTTCACGGGGAGTCGCGAGTGATTTTTGAAAGTGGTTGTTAAATTTCATATGTTTTTCCAATTTATTCGAGCATTCTTCTAAGTGCTTGTAGTAAAGATTAGGTTTTTTTGCTTTAAAGCAATTGTGCGTCGTTTTAAAACGAATTTGGATGAGAAATTTAATTTTAAAGTCATTTTTTATAAATTATTTATAATTTGTTAAAGATTTTTGTAATTTTTGATAAATTGAAGTTTCGAAAACGCAACGTTGATATGCTGTATTCAAATTAAATGCAAGCCAATATATTTATTCAACTATTGATTATATATTCGAATATGAAGAAGAAATAATAAACCAGTATGTGCAATATTTGACTGAAGTGATTTTTGTCACTATTCGATACTTTCTCCGTTTATCCGTTGGAGTTCGAATACATTTAAAATGAGATACAAACACATTGCGACGGTGGGCTCGGTTTTAATCGTCATCTTCGTCTCGCTGGCAGCCCTTATGTATTACTTTAATCAAGGTAAGAGATTTTTTAATCGACTTAAAGCTTTTTGTACCCCTCGTAAAATTTGCATCAGTTGCCCTACTCAAGATCATAAAATGTAAAGCCCATAAAAATGTTAACACGGTATAAGAAAGTTTAATCTCCTGTGCATTATGATCGTACGTCCATGTACCGTTCAATTCAGAAAAATAGTAAAACTTTTTCGCTTCAGTGGTAATACGTAAGAAATTAGAAGGGTGAATACAACATTTGCATATTGGAATGAAGCAAAGTAGGCATTATTGCAGCAATCAGTAAATGCGAGTTGCGGTTCACTTTGTAGGCGAAGATGCAGAGGTGGAGAGAAAAAATCTTAAAATGAGTTGCCTCTTTCCATCACGTACGTGTTCTCAGAGACGAAAAAAAAACTAAATAAGATTCTCTACAGTATTCGATGTTTTTCATCAGCTATTTTAAGAATTTTAAAATTAAGAAAAAAATATAGCATTTCATGAAAATCTGGATTATACAAATTACTTGAAAATAATGCCTGCTTAAATAAAACGTTTATTTATATTATTTATGGTACTGCTATTATACATTTTTCAGGTAACATTTTTAAATAAAATTATTCATACTTTTCATTAAATTTCAAGTGAATTTGTAAGTCAAATATATTATGTTTATCAAAGCGTGTATTGTCAATAGAATGCAATATAAAAATAAAATTAGTATATCAAATGTATTTATTTGTATATTCTCTTCAATAAATAATAATAACTTATAGATTTAATGTTTATAAATGAACATCTCAGTATACTTTTCAAAATGTATATAAAGGTAATTCAAACACCTTCCCAAACATTAGCAATCGTCAATGTCAAGTACACGGCAGTATCAACACGTCATCATCGCACGCGACGACTGGTGAGGGAGACTCTGATCGCACGATCGCCATAAAAAACTCATTCTTACACGAGCCATGCCCTATAGCTATCGAATTACGCGCAAGAAATCAATGGTAATAAAGAGCAGTTAACTTCGTGAAGTGATATCGAAGTCGGCTAAATTGACGCTGCAATGAGGCCCACACGCGCACGTCATGCGCTCGGCTTTTTGACGTGACGTCTCTCCTCTATCTAAGCGAAAACTTACGAACAGATGAGACATGTACAAGGTCGTCGTGTCCTTATGTGCGACGGGGAAAAGACGAAGCATGATTGCTTTGTAAAATTGTGGCGTACATTGTGCGAGCGAGATTCATACGGGGCTCGTCGTTAATTACCTAGGCATTTGCATGGGAATTTTATTGAAGCGACTAACAAGGTTTTAATTACGACGCTGATGTCTCAATATACGAGGCATTGATTTGATTATAATTTAGGGAAGTGGATGTAATGATAGTAGTTGTTGTATTCTATTGCTGCGTGTAATTTGATGTGAAAGAAATTGTTATCCATTTGTATTTCAAAGAAATCAAATTTTTTAAAGGAATAATTTACATAAGGTTCTTATGTTTGTAAAAATCTGAATATTTTACAATATTTAAATACAGTGTTTCGTATGGTGAAATGAAAGCTACTCCATATTGTTTATTGATAATCTTTTCCATCTTCTATCCAGCTCATTCAAATTAAATGGAAAACGAATTACATGCTACCTGGAAATTTTCGTTTTAATATACAACTGACTTAATTTAAATTATTTATGATATTATTTATGCTATACAATTGATGAACATCTTTTTTTAACTTAAAACATTCAAGTGTTACATAATAAAAATATCCTTACATTCAATTGTTGGAATTCATTTCCTTATATTTTCAAATACTTCATAACGTTCTAGGAAAGGGATATTTTTCAATACATTGCAATACAAGTAAAATCTCTTTCTCCCTATACTTTCACAATCTTTGTATTTTGAATAAAGAAACAGGAGTAGTGAACTGCTATTAAATTGATAGACATTATTTTTAGATACTTTAAATTGTTTGTCAAATGCTCATTACTATATGCAATTTGTTAGAATGTGAAATCCTCCCAGGCTGAAACATTAAATGAATTCTCTTTCTATCTGTATATTCTATATTCAGAAAAAAATCAATGTACGTCTGTCAAATCGACATAACGCACTTTATTATAAGAGCACGCAATCAATACACTGTACTTTTTAAAGAGATTATTAAAAATATCCTTCGTAGTTTTAGTATTTGAGCTACAATATCTAGTTAGAATTTACGAAATGATTCTATAACTCTACAATTACTTAAGAATTTTATTAGTACTAAATATGTGTTGAACATTCGGAAAAACTGTACTAATACAATTTACAGATAGTTGTCCTACTGGTACATTTCCATGCCAAAATAGTACCTTATGCATACCGCAACGCAACTGGTGTAATAATGAGAATGATTGTCCTGAAGGTGATGACGAATCTTATGAATGTTGTAAGTAATTCATGAAGTTTCAATTTGATTTTGATGATAATGAATATTGAAAAAAGCTTAATTTTTACTTAATTGTTTAGTTGATGCGCATGGATATTGGGGATGGCTTTTTGACAGACCTTATGAAGAACTGCCAAAGGTGCATTGTCCTAGTGTCTCGAAAAGTTAGTATTTTAAGATTTTACAACTTAACTTTAAAGGATAAAAAATAAAATACAATTTTTTTACACAGACGATGATGGCTACTACGATGATTGTGAATACGAAAGCTGTCAAGTGAACTGCACAAAATTATTAATACACGAAATCCCACAAACGTTTTCTGAAAATATAACGAGATTGTACGTTTGTTCATAAAATAAATAAATAAATTTTAGCATGTATTTCGCACACTCTTTGTATAAACTATATCTAAAAAAATTACAAAACTTTTTTTAGAGATTTCAAGAATACTTCTCTTCCACGATTAAGAAGGCGTTATTTTCAACGATATGTCAGATTACGCGCTATGTGAGTTAATAATAATTGATTTAATTTCTTACACATACATTTTCTATATCGTTACTATTTTAATTCACATGAAAAACATTTACTTAATTTGCTTTTTATTTTTAGCTTTGTAAATATATGGATATTGGATATTAACAAATAATTTGTATTTCTATTGTTTAGTATATATACGTATTGTAGAAAATATTTGTTTTAGATTTCTTGAATTCGATGAAATCCAAGTGTTGGATAATGGAGTATTCGACGCGCAGCCTGAATTAGTAGAGTTGTACGTGATTTAAGTAGTACGAGTCAACGTACAGTCGTCCGCTAATTTTTGTCTCTACTCTTGTATGATTCTTGCTTTTCAGGTGTTTGTCAAATAACAGATTGGAGGAGATCACCCAAGGACATTTGAGAAATCTACAATATTTATCAAACCTTTACTTGACAAATAATCAAATACGTACAATTGACTTGACGGATCTCGAAAACAGCACGCACTTTAAAATGCTGTAAGGGAAAACATAGTTTTACGTGATTTATATTAATTTTCTTGTTGTATTTTTCCAATAAAAAAAAACTTTATTCTTTTACAGGTCTTTAGATAAAAATTTTCTTACATCCTCGAATATTACGTTTCCATTTCTCCCCAACTTGAAAGAACTGTAAGGTCATTGCTTAAGATTTTAAAGTAAAACCGTATTACTAAAATTACTTGTTTAACCGCAGGGACTTGGATGAAAATTATTTGGAAACAATCACAGATGACATGTTTTCTAATACACCAAAATTGGCTTCGTTGTAAGTTATTTAATTTCAATGTACTTTTATCAATCAAAATATTTTATTTAAACCATTTATTTTGGTCACAGAGCTCTAGAATCAAATCGCATTAAATACGTATCTCAGAATGCATTTAAAAATTTAGGAGAATTAAAAGATTTGTGAGTAAAATTATTATTATTTTAGTGTATTCACTACTTTGTGAATTATGTTTACTTTCCTGTTATATTTGCAGGAACTTGAAGTATAACAAAATCGTAACGATACCGGATAATCTATTTGCGCCGCTGGGCAATCTTTCGTTGTTGTAAGTTGAATAATTCTCTTTATTGTTAAAGTTTACCTAAGGCTATAAATTATACAAAAGAAATAATTAATAAATAAAAGATCATTCATAAAGTAATTTATACTATTATGACTTCCAAGTTGAAAAAAAATAGCGTAAAAGCTTTTTTTTTACATAAATTATAAAGAAACATAACAAACGAAAGTATTATGAAATTCTTGATTGCTATTATTAAATTACTTGCTTATTAACTATTTAGTACAGATCTAATTGTATAAATAACATCACTCGTCTTTTATTACCAATCGACTGAAAATTGCGCACCCACATTTTTGACAATTTATTCGTTATTTTCTTTAAAAAAAAAATCGTGTACCAACAACGCTAACAACAACTTGCATCGAAGGTTGCCCCGGGACACTGGGAAATTTGTCGTTGGTGCTGCCACGAACTCGAGACACATGTAGACATACTATTGGCAAACAGAGAGCTGGGCGATTTTTCGCGCACGAAGCCCTCGCGTTAAATTCGCTCACTGTCCCCGTGAGCACGTAGCCGGCTTAGAGACACGAGCCGCTTTTCTCTCCCTCTCTTCAACGGGTTGGTCCATTGATTACCAGTCGAGCGCTGTGTAATCATGGTTAATTATGACATTTTGCGCGTTAGCATAGAGTTGCATACGATGAGTAGAGAGCAAAATAATAAATAAGGCTGTTTAATTGCCAGCTTAGTTTGATGATGCTGGCGCTTAGAATGAGTATAGTTTGGCATAGAATGTGAAAGCAATTGTTTACACATTAGAAATGATATTCACTTGGACGATGCTTTTTTTATTTATAAGTTAATTCGAAGTACGATTTTATAAAAATATACAGTACTCGCATGCAAGTTTTGCACTATAATATACATTTTGTTAACGTCGTTTTTACCAATTCCATTATTTTAAAAATAGATATTAAAATGGTATTACACTCCTTATACATTTCAACTTTTCTTTAGATGGCTTGGATACAACGAAATCGAAAAATTACCACCCGAGACATTCATCCCATTGAAGGACAGTCTTGAATCCCTGTAACGTATTTTTTATTTAAAAAACAAACAAACGAATCTCGATTATACTTTTTAAATATTTATTAACATCGTATCTATTACAGTGGTGTCGAGGAAATCGACATGGATAATATGGATGTGAATTTGTTCAACATGTTTACGAAGCTTGATTTTGTGTAAGTGTGTACATACTACGAATTTACCAAATTAACTTTAAGTCAAATAAAACAAATCTAAAGCTTTTGATTTATTTGATAATGTATTGCAGGTACTTTAGGAAATTTCATTACTGCACCGCCTACGCTCCGAACGTGAAAAATTGTCGACCCATTAGCGATGGTAAATATTGATCTTTTATTACATCGAACTATTATAGAATAATAATTCCAAATTATAACAAAAACAAGTTATTTGGATTGTTTTAAGAAATTGATCATCATATTTATACTACTTTTGTTACACACTGAGAGAAGAATTTGTTTATAGTTAATAAGAAGATATATTAAAAATACACAAAAAAAATTATTTATATTTACACTTTGTGAACTCTTATTAACTAAGTATAAAGCTATCATTAATAGTAATATTTTGGAATTGCAGTCAAATGTGAATGTTTTCACATTTACTATTTCCTTATTTCCCCAAATTCAACTATTTCTTATTAACTGTTACTAAATATATTAACTATAAATAAATCCTTTCAGGGCACATATCTATATAATATTTAACTTTCACTCATCTTTTTCGAGGACTTATTATAATTATTTAAAGGTGTCTCATCGCTGTCGCATTTGTTGGGCAAACGTTTGCTGAGAGCCTCCGTCTGGGGAATTGCGTGCATTACTTGTGTGGGTAACGCCCTCGTGCTCTGGGGACGGTTCACGGCCAAGGATGAGAATCGCGTTCTCAGCATAATCATTCGCAACTTAGCAGGTAAATTTACGACATCTTTTATTTGGTATACTCATTTATTTCCAAACCATTAAGATAATGTCTGTTTAATAGCTGCTCGTAATTTGCGTTAATTCTTTTCAGTGTCTGATTTACTTATGGGATTTTATCTATTGACAATTGGTTTCGAGGACATGCATTTTCGGAATAATTACACTCAGCAAGCGAACGCCTGGATGTCTTCGTGGAATTGTACGCTCATTGGCATGCTTGCTATGACTTCTTCCGAGGTAAGATTTTAGTTGTTGCAATACAATTATTAAATGTCTTTCATTTTCAAACAGTAATTTATTTACTGGATTTTGAATAAATTGCGTAAGTTATCCTTCATTTACAAATAAATGGAGAGTCGATGTAAACTTCAAATCTCATTAAATTTCTATGCATAAATTAAGTCAAATATACGTCTTCAAAGATTCATATGAAGGGAAATTCAATTTTGTAATTTGTTAATTCAACAAATTTTTTCCTTCAAATTTTTATTTATAAAAAATTTACATGCAATTGGTATGTGCACGTTATGTAATTTACAAAAATTACACATCTGTATGTACACTGTTTATTGTATATTCTTCTGAAAATTAAAATTCATATAATAAATAAATATTGTCAAAACCAATAAGCAACGTAAGATAATGCATTGCCTATCTATCCGAAGAAATAGGTCACCCACATATACTTACATACTTTACCTATAAACCCAATCCCTTAAAAATCCTGACGAATTTACGTCCCGTGCTCATCGCAAAAAAAACCGAGACGTGCCCTGTGCCGGCACGACTCGTATCCTACAACGACGCGCGCGCAGAACGATCATCATCTCCCACGAGCTGACTCTCTCTCTCTTCTCTCTTGTGCTATACAGGTATCGGTGCTGATCTTGTCGTTCATGTCGGTGGAGCGATTTATGCTGATCGCGGCGCCGCTGAAGGGTCACCGCACCATAACCCCGCAGACCGCGGCCGCGTCTATGATCGTCGTCTGGGTCATCGGCGTTACTCTCGCTCTCATTCCTGGTGAGTCGTAGCGCATGTGCTCTCTCTCTCTCTCCCACTCGCTCTCTTGTTATTTATGCAGCGAAGCGCTGCAAATCTTATCGGCATGAGTATAGCGAGCGGGGGAGCTTTCACTTTTCAGCTGGCTTTTTTCGCCGGTGGGTTTGAGATGCTTTGACGTTAGTAGGTGACGGAGCGTGTGAATGGTTATGATTGATAAAAATCGAATCTTGATTGTGGATGCAGGTTATTGAATACTTATATTATTTTATAGGGTAATTTCGTGTTAATGTATACAGTAAAAGAGGGGTGTTGATTTACATTTGTTGATGATTAAAAGTCTGATATCAATTTTTACGTAACAGTGTTGTTTAACAATTTTATTGATATACCAGGTTATATCTGACTGATTATTATGTTATCTCGAATACTGTGCTTTAAAAATATAAATACGTATGAAAATCTATAAAATTTTAATGTTTTGTTTCATTTATTACATCTAAGCATAAATAATATCGTGGTATTAAAAACAAAAATACCTTCAATATTTATTAATTTATTTTAACTAAAATAAAATAATTTAAAAAAAAATTTATATTTACTGTAGCAGTTTAGTTCTTATGATTGATAGTTCTAAAGATAAAATATTTTTATTTGAACTGTAAGTATGCAAAGAAATTTTTTTAAATTTTAATACAACTATATTTATATCAATTTATGGAAACAGATAATTAATCAAACAAATATTAGAAAGAATATGAAATATATTACTGAGAGCAATACTAGAAAAATATTAATTCTTTTACTGTTACTATGAATGTATACACACACGCACGCGCGCACACACACACACACACACACACTCCAGTTCGGATACTTGAGATAGCTATAACTTAAGGTCATTCTGTTCTATACGTTTCGTATCATTACATTTCTTTAACTTTTTCATGCTTTGAGTTTGACGTAAAATAATAACGCACATTATATTTGCAGTTTCTTTTGGTGTAATGCATACAAGGTTATTTTAACGAGCCGTATCTTTGTATTTTCTCAAAATATCTAGTATTATTTCAAATTTTATATTTACTAAAATGTTTTTACTGTAGCTTATAAAACGTACTGTTTTGTGAAATAAAGATGATATTTAGCTTTTATCTTAAGGTTAAATTATAGATAAAGGTATATTGCACACATTTAACAGGGTACGTTCGCGTGTGAAAATAATGAATGCAAAAAATCATTTCAGCGATACACTGGCGCAGCAGCACACGTTTTTACGGCCTCAATGGAATGTGCTTCCCGCTACACATAGACGACCCGTTCCTCATTGGCTGGCAATACTCGGCGTTTATTTTTCTCGGCGTCAACTTGCTCGGGTGATTTGCCATGAGATCTTCTAATATCACCTAATATTTTTATTAATAATAAAAATTAAAAATTACAAAAAGATAATAATGCATTGAGGCATAAATATTTTGGTGCTAGTTAACACTTATTACTTTTTAGACTGTTAACCATCGGATACGTCTACGCCGGGATGTTCGTCAGCATCTGGAGAACGCGACACGCTACTCCGTTATCAGTTGGTGATTCCGAGTTTGTTCTGAGATTCTTCCTCATTGTACTGACAGACGCAGTTTGCTGGGCACCCATTATCATTCTAAAGATCATGGCATTGGCTCAGTATCCCGTATCGCGTAAGTTTACTATTGTAGTATGGAACAAATTTGGGTGTATATCTCTATAATGCTACTAAAAATATTAGATTCTATTACTATACAAGGGTTCAATTTTTTGGTGATCATATACTTAACAAATAAATTGGAATTTTAAACAATAATTTTTTAGTTTTCATTATTACGTAATAAATAATTGAATTGAAGAAATTTTCATTTGCAATATTTCAAAATTTTTATTTTAAAATATCTTGCTATCGAAGTCATTTAGATATTCTTAAATGTTAAGACTATATATTACTGATAGAAATGCATAATGAAACTATTTAAAATTTTCTCATATAACAATAAATGTAACAACATTGTTGATAAACATATTTTCATAAAAAAAAATTCATTTTTTCAGCTGATCTGCATGCTTGGGTTGTAGTATTCATTCTTCCAGTCAACAGTGCTGTAAATCCTCTTCTATATACATTTACAACTCCGAAATTTCGGGAAAGACTTAGCGAAGGATGGCTTGGCAAAGTGTTTAATGTTGCATCTAGAAAACAATCAAGGAGTGGTATGTTTTGTTTAATTTATATATTGTCGAAATAAAATTAAAGTATTTAAATACTATTTTTATGGTTGGCGAAATATGTATAATTATTTTATTCCATTACAGGATCTCAAACGTCTTGTTCATACAACAACAAGAACTTTACTTTGACCACACCTTCTTCTATGATAACAGAAAAACTGTCCAAGAAATCAGTAAATGAAACCCTGCTAATTGATATTTTATCGAAAAATAATGAAATCTAAAATTTGGAGCAATAGTTATATTAAAATAATCAACAAACAGTATTTGCTCGTGTATTATTACATGTGAATGTATATTATCTTCGATGTGATAAAAGAAAGAAGTCGTGAAATTGCCTTCCATAAACTAACAATTTGTAAAAAAAAAAATATCCAAACAGTATTATAAGTTAGATATTATTTGTTAAAAAATAGTATATATTTTAAGAAAGTATTAAGAGACATGTACATGTATAGTGTGGCGAAATCGGAATCTATATTTGTATGAATATAAGCTATTTAAATTTAGTTTTGGCCTAATAAAATAGTAGAAGTGTAATTTTCATAAAAATTGAAGTCTTTTAATTATTACTGCAGTTTAAAAGATTCAATGTCCATTTACCTTATCATATAGCCAGACTGATGAGTGCTGCCCTCTTATGTTTACTTTTCGAATCAACTTCTTAAACGCGCGTTGTTTGACTGCGAAATGAAAATACTTTAGTCATTTGCGATACGTAAAATTTACAATATAAATGTTATCTATCATCTGAGATTTACGAAAATCAATATTCTCTATTTATGAAATAGTATAGTAAATAATGAAATACAACGTAAACTTGTATTTATACAGACAGAAATTTTATAGTAAGATAAAAAAATATAATTTAAAAAAATCAATCTAGAATCATTAAAATCGTTTTCAGAAAAAAACGGTATAAATCATACTCCAATTAAAACACCATTCACCGCTCGACTACCTATCTTACTTTTTGACACCAGCCATTTGAATTATCATAATGCTCTGGCGCGCCACGCGTCCAGTTCGTAAAAACTTCAACTGCGCAACGCGGACACGATTGCGCACAGAGAGTATAAAGTAGTGTTGTTGTCGGGGTGCTAAAAGTCGCGCCCATGCTATATAAATGCAGGCGGCAGGCTTTCGTCGAATGCTCACGTCGCTGCGATTCGATCTCTGCAGTTCGCGCGTGCGGGTGACAATTGTCAGCACTCCAAGCGAACCTGAGGTGGGTTATAACGCGGATGCCGATTTCTATATAGCCTTATCTCACTGGGTTGGCCGCTAGTGACTGTTTCATTGGTTTTGTATGCGTATATTTCATTGTAAAATTAATGTGATGATGCAGGGAATTTAAAAGGAAGGATGATCTGGAAAGACAGTAGTACAAATTAATATCATTTTTTCTCTAAAATATTTTTCTGTTGCGAATGAAAAGAAATTTAATCTTTTGAATTTTTTAAAATTTTCGGTATCTTTAAAGTCTGCATTTTCTTACATATGTAAATTATCGACAATCAAGACATTATCTGTTTTTGTTACACATCAAACAGCTTTAAAAACAAGGCGTGCGCGCGCGCGGTGACTATTATAGGTCTATAGCGATCGCAATGCTGACATTGATACCATTACCGGTCACATACACATACAATCGACACACGACAAAGAAACGACAAGCTCTTTTTTCCCCACTCCAACGTCCCTTACTTATCCAAGAAACAATGTTATCAACGCGTGTCACGACTCGAGAAACCAGCAGCAGCGCACGCGCGACTTCATTTGCACGCGTAAGTCGATACACCCCCCCCCCGTGTGTAATGTACTTATACACATACCTGTACAACGTTATATGGGTACGTATGCGAAAAAATGAGAGAGAGAGCACGCGTATATGTACATACGTACAGGCGACCTTGAAAAGCAAGCGCCAGCGGCAATAATCACGCGCGCGCGCACGCGAAACGCAGAAACTCGAGACCGCGCGCGATCAGATAAACGTGCGGTCGCGTGCCGCTTTTCACGAAAAGGTGCGCGTGCACACGAGTTAATTGAGTGATTGATGGTTTTTTCAGTCAAGTATATAGGGTGTACATTCGATGCCGATTAATTGCAAGCGTGTTCTCTATAGGATATATAGAGCGTTTGAGACATCGTTTTTTTTTAGTGGAGACAATGTTGCGGGTGATATTTTTTTGTTAACCAGGTTGTAATGGATGATGGGTGGAGTGTGTGTCGTTATTGTTCGCGTTTTGTCGATGCGTGCCAGTGATTAATCATTGTTAGCACGGCATTGTTTTATAAGCATTGTGAAATATCGAGCTTTTATTCTCATGGGGTGACAGCTTGAAAGGAATATTTTGATGCATATGCATACGTATAATGTGTATATATACGATTTGCTTTCTTAACTTTGCTGCTAAAATGCGGTTATAAATATAATAAAAAAATTCAGCAATTATAGTAGTTTATATTTAAGTAAATCAACTTAACGGAATTATATATATTTTTTAATATAAAGAGATTATTAAAAAATTACTTTTGTTTCCGAGAAACGATGCTTTTCAAAAAAATTGAAAAATAATTAAAACTATCAGCACTTTTTCCTGCATCAAAACTTTATAGATAATTCCGTCGGCGAAGCTAAAAAGAGCTCTCGAGAATTCTCCGATCCTCGAGATCCCACGATTACGCGCAGCGAAACGAAGAAGAAGAGAAGGAAGAAGAGGAAGGTATAAAAAAAAATCGTTGATTTCGATCACGCGAGGAAACGTCTGGCGCGCCGAGTGCAACTAGCGAACACAATAATTGGCCATTGATCGACACCCCGTAGAATAGCGCCTCCTCGTATTTAGCTGCGGGACGTTGTAGACGCTGCGCAAAAGAGGTTTTGTTTTGCCAATTTTGCACTTTTGTTGCAATAGAATTATTCAAATTAATTTTAAAACGTACTATGCTAATTTTATATAGGAGGTTCTGGATTGTAGCTATAGTGAAACTGCATACTTAAAAATGCTTGTTTACGAAGAAACAAAGTCAAGAAGGTAATTGTTAGGAATCTTTTATAGGTTTTCTCATTAATATTAATATAAAAATGGACAATACACAATTATATATATATATTTTAAATCAGTATTACACTATTTTTTATAAATTTTAAGTAAAGCCATTGTAATACAAAATTTTGTGGCATATTTTAAAGTTAACTTACCCGAATTAATAATAAAAATTATCAGTAACAAATCTTTACTTGTTAGACTGACAAGTTTCTCTTTCACCCAATATACTTTCACCCTAAAAAACCATCTTCCCCGCGATTACTGTACACACGCCTCAAAATAGAAAGGGACGGCGGAGAAGAGCGAAACCGTCGTTAAAGGCTTGGGCACGCACAAAGTACACGCCATTTCCGCTCGTACTTAGAACAATTATCGTTAATACGTAATCGGCCGTATACATGCGCGCGACGCACTTCCCTTTCGACTCGCACGTAAACCGACGACTTTTCACGGCGCGATCCTTGTCATTACTCTCTCTCTCTCTCTCTCTTTCTCCCTTATAGCGCAGAGAGGGGAAAAAGGTTATACGACGCGATCGTTCGGAAAACCATGAGCGCGCGGCCGTAAAGCGCCGAATTATCGCCGACGAGTCGCGAACGACCGACTGTGTGCGCATGAAGGCTGTGTAATTTGCTGGTATTTACGATTTTGAGGGCGGGGAGGTTGGAAAGCCACGCGGTAAAGGTAAAGGGTCGGTGCATTTTGTTTGGACTGCGAAGAAGTGATTTTTTGGTATTTATTTTTGTTGCGGGAAGTGAAATGGTTAAATCTGTTTTTATAAAGGGAAAAATTATAGTTCTTTTCACGATTATTCGCAGTTGGTCTAAATTAAATTATTAAATGCTGGGTTTAAGTAACTATACTATAAAATAAGTTTTCTGTTAATTGAAAGGTCAGAGCACTTATTATACGACGATGAATTTTTTAAGCATTGTATACGTTAGAAAATAAATTGTCATTTTATATTGTTGGTGAAATTCATATATTCTTCGTGAAAGGTTATGTTATAGAATTATTACATTATTCAAGAACAAAATAAAATAATTATATTGCATTTAAATGAACTATGACGTTTACGTCTGCAAATGTCTACTGACGACATAAATATGACGCATAAAAATGCTTCTTACCGTTATACGTGAAAAAATATGTAAAAAAAATCCATCCGTCACGAAACACATTTCATTCATCCTAAAAATTTCAATTCATACCGGACCACTGATGCATCGCAAAGGTCGATAGGAAGGCCGCCTGCGTGCTCGTGCGCGCCGATTCTTGCGTGAATCATCGTCCCGAAGCGAACGCACTCTAGAGCAAAACCTTTTTCTTTCTTTTCTTCGGGTATTATACCTGGTCTCGCAGTCGGTCGCGCCGTTTTAGACGTTTCGCAGAAGAAAAAGAACTGGATGATCCTCTTCGCGAGGATGATGAGACACGCGTTCGGTATCCCGTGCGTTTTTCTTGTAGAACCGGTTGCCTATACTATACGCTCTACGACTTTTCGTGACAGGAGTGCGGAATTCGAATCTTGGATTGGATGTTTGCATATAGGCGATGCGAATTTAGCTTGGTACAGTGTATGCTGCCGGTTAAGTTTAATCTAAGAACATTTCAGACAGATCCTACGTATGAAATCATGCGGTTGATATACAAAAAATGTAGTTATACCCTCAAATTGTGTTTCAGTATAAATCTGTATATAAATCTTCAAAATACACCTGTAACTCCAACTTTCAATTAGTCTGACCAATACTTATCCATCACGATCCACACTTCGCGCGCACATCGCTCGGAACCAATTTCTCAGAGCGTTTCCCCGACCTTCGATTTATCACCTGCGAGCCCTAATGCCTGCTCTAAAACAGATTTACGAGACAAACTCCTTCATACGGTACCGCGAGACGACGTCGCGTACATGTATACGTTCTTCGCTTTCTATATATATATATATATATACCCCTTCATGTCGAGTTCTCTAGCTCCTCTGCTGCATCATAAAGCATCAACAAAGAAAATCAGCCACGTGATACCCGCTGACCCAATATATTACATCGAGATGGATAGTCAGATGGCCAGAGTACCGTAAATTCACGGCTGCTGTTGCTGCTCGCGGAGAAAATATCACGAGTGGCTAATACGCGCGCGTTCGCGGAAAACTCGTCGTCGTCGTCGTCTGATTGGACTCGCGAGTCATACGCGCGCGGCTTTTTTTGCGAGCGCGTCTAACGGCATCGCCACCGCCGTGTGGAATTGTGACTTCTCGGGTTTCCGTACGACACGGCGCACAGGTTCTTCCTTTTTTCGCGGCGAGGCGACGAGATGACGAGCTGTCCGCACGAGAAGTGCTTGCGTATGTGTTATAGGTATATGGGTGAGAGAGAGAGAGAGAGAGAGAGGGGGGGGGGGAGGAGATACAGATGATGCAGGCTACGCAGGTGATGATCGCGTTTTTCCGTGGAAGTCGATGGATTTTTAGCGGAAGTGTTGTATAGTGGTTTTCCATGAGTTATGTGCCGTGATTTTTAGAGCGATGATGCAAGTCGCGCGCGAGCGCACGGCTTAGCTTTTTCATAGAAGATGAACTTTGTAACGGGGAATTTTTAGTGCTGAAGGTAAGAGTTTAGTAATGAGTATGTATAGTTTCAAATGACAGTCATCATATTATTAGTATAAGCTTCGCTGGTTCAAATATATATATTTTTCTTTTATTATACTATATAGAATTATTATTGAAGTCAAAGTTGATATAATTGTAGAAAGTTTTGAAAAATTCTTAGAAAGAAGAACTGCATGAGAACTCAGCCATTGATATGCTAATACCGACACTGTTCCAGATCTGTATACATTTGTACGCATGATAATATCACATACAAAAAGATGTTCTTAAAATATGCTACCGAAATAAACTATCAAACATCTCTTGTTAATCTAATCATTTATTTATTTATTTTTTATTATTTTTAACATTGTTATTAACATATTGTATTGTAAAAATAATTTACTATTATTGTTCATGTAAATTATTACTTTTTTACTAACACCGCAACTGATTATAACGCAATAAAATTATCTCATTTACTAATTTATAAGATACCCTCACAGCGCTTTACAAATTCTTTACAGTCTTTTTCGTTTCCCTGCATCCTTCGCACTACTTTTCCCCATCCGCTAGTATCGAATGTCTTTGGGCAATTACTTTTTTATCGCCCTGCCGCGCACGCGCACAAACACAATCCCCCAACAAATCATTGTCCCCCGTCAATATTTCTCCGTCGATAAAAATCAGCCGCGGCGCAAATTCCAGCGGCATTATTCCAAACTTCGTCCCACATCTCGTTTTCATCTTTTCTCGAGCGCAAAAACGCTCCATAAATCGTTCTCAATACGATTCGACACCACTGCACAAGACTTCGCGAAGTTCACCTCACTCGCGGGAAAGATCTCCCGACACGTACATATAACCCCTTTCCCCGATCGGATTTTCCTTCGCAACCGCGACGCGAGAAAGTGGCTCGATCCTATCTGTACAGGACAAATCGTTCCCTTCGACAGAGTCTATATAGCAGCGATGGAAAAAAAAGGGATTGGCTGCTTGTGCGCTTGCTTTCGCTTGCGATATCGTGGGTCACTGTGCGCGCGCACGACGACGACGGTGGCGCTGGTTATTATTGGCGCCGTGATTTAATTGCCGATCGGCACATCCGTGATTCACGATTGACCGAACAAACGGTTAATTAGGCCTGCGGTTGAGACCAGATGCGAGTCGATGGCTCCGGATTGAGCGAGAGAAGGATTTAGTTGATGTATATATTTAGAAAATTATCGTATATAGCTTGATGGATATATGTAGATTAATCAAAGTGATTTTATGATGTTGATTAAATTTAGCATTTTATACATTTTTTTCTTTAGAATAAAAAAATAATAGTTAAGAAAATGTTTTTAATTATTAATTATATGATAAAAAGTGTACTTCGCAAGATACGTTAGTGACTTGTACGTCTTTATCGATATACCAAAATAATGTTTTATATTACTATACATTACATATATGATTATTATATGTTTTACTTTAAAGTTAGGCTTGAATAAATACAATATAATTCAATAAGGACTTATCAGATATTATCATAAAGAACATAAAATACATATATGAATATTTTATATTAGTGTATATATAATATATAGTTATCAACAGACACTAATATGAAACATGAAGTAGTAAGATTTCATAATTCCTTTAAGACGGCGAATAACGGAATGATAAAGTACCAGTCACAACTAAACTGTGTAGATACACAGCCGTTACAACATATAACTATTTAATTCTCCAGCGCAATCACTCGCTATATACATCCCACCACAAATTTATTAATCCTCTAACCACCGACCAACAACATATTCCTCTTCCCCGTTTCTATATATGTATGTGTGTATCGACATTGGCGGCAAACTATTCTCGCGATTGTACGCGAAGAAACGGCTTGAGAGCGAGAGAGAGATGAAAATTACCCCGTAATCTGTATCGAGATACGCGGGGACAATTCGCGCGCCGTAAAACCGGACGACGTGCATAGCTTGTATATATATATATATAGATCCTCGAGAGTCTCGTTTGCGCTACGGCCGATAGATTTATCGGATGCGATTGAAATTATGCGGCGAAACGAGCTCGCGCGCCGACGTCGCATATATGTACAGTCTGAGCGAACGTGGATAATAAGCCAATTATTGCTCGCAGAATCGAATGAATCCTCGTAGCGTGTTTCTGCGTGTATGAATATGTGGCCTATTTTGAGTCAAATTATTCAGATATGAGGTTTTGTAAAGACGTAAAATTAATTATCTATAAGGTCCAATCGGTTCTAAACAATCAATTGATTTGCAGATCGAATATGATTTTTTACTTACTTAAACGCGCTTCGCGCGAGCAATATCAATATCGGTAATAAAAATATTATAAATAGATATATATTGGATAAATAATAACTAGAATAAAGTTTTCTGCACAGACATCATAGGTTATAGTGAATTAAAATAAAATGTTTTTATAAATACATATACTTAAGAACTCGCAATATAAGAACGCCAGTCATTCCTTTATTTTCCGTTATTCCGTTATTTTACACTTAGAATACACATTAGTTCTTAATACATATAATCATGTTACAGTAAAATATTGATAATAAATACAACAAAACTTAATGATAATATTATTTTAATTTATAAATAGTTATTATCATTTAAAACTTTCAAAATTTAAGATTTAATCCAAAAAATATCGCGCCTTTTTAAAGATCAACCAATCAGAACACGTTTTAGTCAGCTTCACTTTTCTCGCATCTCTTTTTTTTTAATTTTTACGTATCAAAAATCTTTAATGAAAATGTGACTGTTTTAATTATGTTTATCAATAAAATTAGAATATTGACAAATCACGTGATGACACTAACGCATTTATGCTGTAATAATTGAAAATTTATAGAAGTATACATTTCGTAATTTTTCGCAACTCTGATGATTTGTACAGATCAGATAAACGTGGGCATGAAATTTCTATCACTGTAGAGACAATCTTGTTACATACAAAAGAGAAAAGACGTATTCATTACGACCGTAGAAAATATAATTTCAAAGGCGCCTTTTGCATGAAATAAGATTTTAATGTACTTTCCGATAACATTATTGTTAAATCAATTGTTGGATGTTAAAGCATTTAAATTCAGCCATTGAATCTTATCACTCTCCTTGTCATTATCAGATATTTGCAAACTTGTTGTGACAAAAGACTCTTCCTATTTGTTCCACGTGTGCGCGCTTTTGTAGCGCCAGTTCGCTTTGATATATAGAAATGCTTCTGTTATATGTGATAAAGGCTGCGGACCTTTATCAAGTATGAAATTTTTGTCGGAACGAACCTCATGCTGATTTTAAATTCACCTTTTCAGCTTTTGAATTGTAGGCATTGCATAAGGCTCGCATTAAGCGTTTTGTATTGCCGCGGCTTGTTGCTTATACGATCAAATAAGCTCAAAGAACTAATGCACGCGCGCACGATATCACCGTAACACGTTTTTGTACTTTTCTGTATTATGCTATATAGCTGCATACGCGCGTTGTGTATATATACAATGTACTCTTGTATTTACAATTTTGGTGCGCAAGACAAATACGTTTCCGCGAGAATTTCATAATCACTTACTTTGCTAACTTTTGCAAATGCTGTTTTGCTGTTTTAACTTTTTTTTAGCTCCGAATTGGTGCTAACACGTTGAAATGTACAGTATTTAATCAATCGTTCTCCAATTGCCTTTTCATTAAAAAGAACGCATATCTGTAGAACGACTGCGATCTCGACATCACCCAAATTTTCCTTCCTTTAATTAAAAAAACGAAAAAAAAAAAAATTACGCTCATACATAAAATTCCTCCATACAGATGCTTGTCCAGTTCCCTCTGCGCGTTCCGAATAATTTATGCAGGCACTCCGAGCTCTGAGAGGTTAAGAAATATCCAGCTTGAGAGTCTCTCGTAAAGCATACACACATATACACATGCACACACACATAGTGTAGCACACGGGAAAAAGCGCAGATTCATTCTCGCCGTGTGTGAATGCACCGATTGTTTCTCCGTACTCTCGCCGTACACTTTGTTATAATAAAAGGCGCTCGGCTGAGAGAGAAGTCTCTCTTTCTTGGGGCACACCCACGCGCCGGCCGAGCATAAATATCGTGGCTTGCCACCTATATAGGAGTCGCCGCGCTTTTGCGCTTTCCAGCTCTATGGACAGATAGATAAATAGACGCGAATGCGCGCGGTCGCTTATATACGTGTGTACGTTTGCACGGGTGTAGATGTGGGTAGATGTACAGGGGTCGGTCCGTGCTGAATCAATCGTTGCGAAAGTCGTTATTTGCGGGAATTCTGCTGGTGCGAGTTCATGAATCTTTTTTCGGAGGAGGGTTTGGTAATTCTCTTTTGTTTTAGACATTATTTGCGGGAACATATATATTATGTAAACTGAAAAATTTAATTTGCGATCATTAAAATACATTCCTTACGTTGCTTTATTAGGAAGCTTCCAACAATTTGATGAGATAAAAAAAGTCTCTTTAAGGTTTTAGAAAGTGTTGTCACGTCACAGTTTCAATTTAGAATAACATTAACGCATCGTTAAAAGAATTTATCGAATTTAAAATTAAATTAAAAAAAAAATCCATCATTGTATATTACCATCATTAAGATGATTTAAGAAATTATAAGTATTTTTCTGAACCTATTATTAAAAATAATTGTATAACTGCATTGAAATATTGTAGATTGGAATTATTTCCAAATTCAAATTTACAATAATAAATTTACTAATTCAGTAAAGAATGTAAAAAATATAAGAGCTTCTCGAGCCAACTATAAGTTAAGTATTACTGAATTTAACTTTGTTGACATTTAATTTGACATGGAATGCTCCATGCATGTGCCCGTGCGCACATAGACACATGCACGGAACTCCCGGGGATAGCTGCAGGAGAGAAAGGTGAAGTAAAGAGTGAATTTCATTTGTTTAAGGAGGTTGAGAGAGATAGAAGGAAAAAGACAGACGTGGGGTATAACAGTAAAAGGAACGACGAAGAGAATGCACGCGGCGAATGCAGGAGAGAAAGAGTAAGAGAGATAGCTGGAAAAACAATTAGACGGAGAAAGGGAAATATACATATGCATTGTTGATTGAGGATTGATTGATTGATTCGTTAGAGTGACTGCAGCCTGCGGGCCGGGATTGGGCAATGTTTATAGGTAGACAGGGAGTTTTCCACGAGTGTCTTTTTGTATGCATTTTTTTGCGATGGTTAACGATATGCGAGATAGCCGATCGTTCGTAGTGACTTTTATAAGAGCTGAAACGGATTCTATAATGCTGCAGTACATTGAGTGTCAAAAATAAAAAGTCTGGAAAAAAGTAAAAATTATCGTTTGGAATGTTAATTTTTTCACATATTGAAGTGTTTAGATCTTAATGTTCTTCAGTTGAGTATGTGATTTGAAGAATTTGTATAGGGTACAGAAGCTGAGAAATGAACACGTATATGCATAAAAATAGCGAAGGAAAAATATTAGGGTGGGAGTTTGTATTGAAATATGTGTATACATTATGCAAATTCATATATTATGCATTTATGCGATTGCAATTATTTGAAATTTTTTCGTACTTGCGCATGCGCGTTGAGAATATCATTATTCGCCTTTTTATACCAATCAGCATAAACTCTTTATGACGTTGAAAAACGTATACATCACATTGCCACAGTTGATGTCATTCATTCGTACAAGACATTAATGCTTTGAATTGAACTTAACTAAAAATTATTTGATTTTTATTCTTATTATAATAAACACGATTTCTATTAATAAATGAAATATAAAAATGCATTTGACATTAATGTTTAATGAATTAAAAATCGAAAGATAAATTGAGTACGTATTGAAATAATTTATGTAGGTTCTCACAAATTCTTACGTATTTCATGAATATTTAGTTTAAATTGAAATGTTGCTCTTTGATTACTGCTAATTAAAATGTAATATCGAGTGACAGCATAATGTTAATCACACATTAACTTCCCAGTGGGGTTCCGCGATTGAAGTTGAGCCTATAAATTTAAACTGCATTATAAGTTTACGTGCTACAAGGTTTCTTTTCAAATAACGCATTACCCCTATTAATGTATACAAAATTTATTGTTATAGATTCGATGGAGATTTTTTTCTTTGAAAGACCTTCAAGCCTATAAATTATAAAATAGTAATAGTATAACCCGATTAAAAAAGCATAGCGAATTCTTCTATTAGGTAAAACACTTATCAGAGGCCAACGAATAGACACGTTAAATTCTCTATCCAACCGATACACACATACACAGCGCGTGCATACCGCCTGCCTCTCCAATTCAGTTTGCCCTCACACGTATATAAAAACCCTGCGCTACTCACACCATACACTCACTCGCTCCGCGTGTATATATGTGCACAAGCACTCGAAAATGAATATTTATGGAACAATGTTGTAAACTGTGCTTCGTTAAGAGCAATCGGCCCGCCGCGAACACGCGCGGCACTCTCCTAGAGAGAGAGAGAGAGAGAAAGATATGCATTCCAAAGCACAACGGCACGTGGGCAGTCGGGTGCGGGAGTACACGCAGTGGTCTTTCTTCGTTCTCCGCGGCTGTTTGAAATAGTCTCTCTCTCAGAAGATTCGCGCGCGCTTGCGGCTCATTGTGCCGCTGCACAGTGCGGGATTATTTATTTTAGCGCT
>JAWWEQ010010766.1:0-42101 GCA_035583055.1 Torymus tubicola | reverse complement strand
ATCGTTGCAAATTAGATATATGTGTGTATATGTTTCTACACTATAAGTTGAGAATCGTCTTATCGATACTATACCCATCCGCGATTCTTTATTATATTACAGATATATCGTCAGCGTAAACCTCGGTCTGACAGTTATATTACCGAGAAAGGAGAGATGAAAAGATCAAAGTGAAATTCGGTCAAAGGCACACGACGATGGAGGGGGGAGCTAGTGGATGATGATGGTCTTTGATTTTCTTCTCCTTTTTTTTTGCATATTATATACGCACACGGACGTCGCAGCGGTATGCTGATTCTACCGAGCTTTTCTTCAGGAGAAGGGAGAGAGAGGGTCGAGGCGTGATCACACACTTTGATATTTAAATTCTTTTTGTCGAGGGTCCCTATACTATACTGGTTCTTTTCCCCCTTCTTGAAATTTTGCTTTTTCTTCACAGATATATACGTATACTATATAGAAGAATATAAAGCTATATAAGAGGATAAGTATAATCGTTGGCCGTACAGTTACCGTATCTTTTTCTTTCCCCCCTTCGTAATTGCACGGTTTCTACGCGCAATGCTCGATCTTCCAGTATCTTTTGATTGCTTCAATATCGCAGTTCAACCGTCGCTCGTTATACCGTTATAATCTATGCAACCATCGAAATAGAATCATCAATCTTCAATCCGCTTTCCTTTCTTATACCTTTCTATATATATATATACGTATATAAAAATATAAATCATTCAATCGCAGCTACTAACGTATATATAATAATAAATTCAACACTGCGAAATTCTCCCTATTGGCAATCAGAGAAATCCGCGTGCTAGTGAGATCTCGTTATATTATACGCGCTCGCGTATATACATGCGCAGACAACGTCAAAATTGAACGGACGCACATCGACGAATAGCAGAACAGAGAGAGAGAGAGAGGAAGCAAGTTTTAATAAAGCGATGTTGTATACCTACCTATATATCCGCCCGCGAGGCAAATGTCCAAACGGGCGAATAATTGATGACGGGTGATCGCGCGTATTCGAACTATATGTATACACAGATCGATTGCCTTTAGGGAGGCAAATAGATGGGATATATAGACAAAGACGTGGAACGCTTCTATTGTATAATCCTATAAAGTGCTTTCTTCCTTTCTCTCTGTCTCTGTACCAGCTGCTACTACTACTATATACAGAGCGCAATGAAAACTTTAACGACCGTCAACTTCCTCTTGCGGGGGTTTTCATTTAAACTTCGCCACGAGATTCTCTATATACACATACACACACCATACGATTCTAGGATAGAAGTAAGTAAGTATACAAGACCGAAGGTCGTGCGTATCGAATTCGGATTTTGCCTTTACGACCAAATCGTGTATATATATAGAGAAAGAACCGCTAAATTTATCGATCTTGATTTGCCATACAAAATTGTTTTCCCTCCAACCGCTACGTAGTTGACTTTTTCCTATATACATATATACGCAAGAGAGCGATAAAATCCACGTCTATATATAATCCATATATCCACAAACATATATATATACATCAAACGTCGCCTGCACTATATATACCGCGTGTTATGATGTATTATAGAAGAACGGAAAATCAGCTACGAATTGGTTTAATTAGTAGTCGCACGTATATATATATACGTATAAGAAAGTTAGAATTTAGACGATGAGTAATTAGCTCTTGTGGGTAAAGGAGCGCGCGAGTTTAATCCTTAACGCGTATGTGCGTGCGTCGATAGACCGTAGTGATGTGATTAATTAAGAGAGACCATGGCGTAGGCGAATGTTGTTTCGTTCGCGTATATATATATATACGATTCTCGAACTGCGTATATAAGGCCTATAGTGTTAAATTAGGGTTAATGAACTTAACTATACCGGCAAAAAAGCGAGCGAACGATTCTTTTCCAGTGTATTTTCAGCGTTGACTACGTTACCTCTGCGCTACGCTAAGTACGTACGCGTAACTCGCTTTCACGGTTAGTCGGTCCATCTCGTTAAAAAGTCCTTCCACACACATACACGTGCGTATGTCGATCTCGCTAATTTTCACCAAACCCTCTGCGTACTTACTCTAATTTGGTCTCTGTACGCTTTTTATTACCGTCATAAAATCCAAATACCTCGCACTTCTCCCCCCTTCTATACACATAAACTTGTTATATTATTTGCTCGACGTACCGTACCTTCGTCGCATCGATAATAATTCACACGTTTCTATATATGTATATATACACACATACGCACGCAAGTATAGGCAATCGACGTTAACTCACACGGCATGCACCGATAGAGGAGGCAACAGCAGCAGCAGCAGCAGCATCTCTGGGTAGATGTGGCGGTAGATATATGTCGGATACAAGAGAGAAGCGAGATGCTCAGTATAGTCGGCTCAGTAATTAAACCCTCGCCTGCGCTACTGCGAAAGCTATTATTCAAACGATTATGGTAGGCTAGACGACGCGATAACGCGCGCGCGCGAGAGACTGAGCGCAAGCCTCTAGCTGTCGTATGCGTCCTCCTGCTGCTGCTGCTGCTGCTTTGTCAAGAGGTATAGAGAAGGTATAGGTATATATACATAGGTATAGAAGCTTGGTAGGTATGACTTTCGATTCGTCGTGTTCCCTACAGTGAGTGGCAGCGATTTGGCTGCTGGATTATGGGTGTGGGTGGAAAGGTATAATTGTTAGAGAGATCGACGGATGGCAAAGTTGCGCTGGAAGTGATCGTGTGTATATACTGTGGACGATCGAATTTCGGGAAATGAGAGGGAGAAGATTTAAAGGATGGAAGGGAGCAATATATGGCAAATGGGGTGATTGATCGAATAGAGGTTGAGGGTTTGTTTTGTAATTGCTCGGGGATAAATGAACGATTGTATTATTATTTACAGATATACATATTTCTGTTTTTATTCATTTTTATATATAGGTATAAGGTAATTGATATTAATATTGAAATGTTTACAAAAAAGAAATGTATTTATTATACGATAATTGTTAATTTGCATATATACGTTTCATGAGAATGTAATTTATATTTTTATTATAAAATTGTTTAATAAACAAGGTATTGTTTTATGTTTGGAATATTTTATTAAATTTAATTTTCGGACTATTGATAACAATTTTAATGTACATTCTACGAAATTTATTGTTTAACAAGAGAAATTTGAGAGTTTAACTACGTACTAATAACATTTCATACTAATTTAGTATATATATATATATATATATATATATAAATATATATACACACACACGTATAGAGTTGTGCACATTAGGTCGTAAACCGGTACTATCTGTGCAATCGACGCGACTATCAGTAAAGTATATTTTTAGATCCTATATTCCACCGATACACGTATAACTTACGCGCAAAGTGAGCACAATTATATGTATATACTATATATATTTGTATAGAATTTTCAAGCTACCTACCACGCGTTTACACGACTTGAATTCACGAAGAGATTTCTTGAAATCCAAACGCGCCTTCGTTTTTCTTATTTCATATATATTTTTTTCCTGAATGCAGACATTTTTCAATGTATCAGCTTGCGCGAGAAAAAAAAAGATCTATTCAATTTCAAGCTCGCCGTTATATTGAATTTTTTTGTATATACATATACAAAAAACGAGGATATACCTTCGTCGATATATAAAAGAATCGCCAGATGTATGATCGCCGGCTTACGAATAATTCCTTTGATGTATCACAAAAATAACTTTCTTTTTCAAGAGACATCCTACGTATATACAGTAAGTAAAATTTTCAACCAACACTCTTGCTTTTATATTACGAACATGATGTATATACACTGCATTTTTTAAGTAATTCTTTAAAACACGTACCTACACTGCTACACACACCGCAGTTCGTCACGATGAATAATTTATTGTTCCACACGCGTGGCAATCCTCCTCTCCATGTTATTAACCACTCTCAAAAACAAACAAAACTTTCGCCATCCACTCTATATATACATATATACTTTTTAGCATACACACATTTCCCATCCGCTCGCGCTCCTACACGTAATAGTTCATTTGCGCGCGTACTATGCGAATATTTTCCCGCAATTACCATAGAGCCACACGATTTAACCATCCGAATCTCTCCTCCTTTTACAAACAAAAACAGACTTAAAACTCGGAAACATCTCAATTTCAAAGCACTTAGCAACTACTCTTCGCTCTACCATACATACATACATACATACGAGCTTGCACGTACACTCGGCTTTATACTTGCAGGCGCTCGCAGCAGTCGAACTCGAAAAACAATTTCAAGCACCATTGGCGTTTCCTCGGCGTGCCTCGAGCGTGGTGATCGCTACAGAAACGCGCAGACGGATAGGAACAGCGATATATATATAGTGAGAGACTTCTACTCTTCGAGAAGAACGCGTATATATATAGAGGAAGGCAATCCCATCCGGGTAAGTAAAGCCGGCAAGCGCACGTTATATATATATATATACATACATACTATACACAAGACCTTTGGCTGGATTTCGGCTAGCGGCTCCAATTCCATCTTACATGACAATCGTCTCGTCGAGAGGATCTCTCTCTCTCTTTCGGCTTTATCCTGAATCTCTCTCTCTTCTTGCTCCCGCGTGCGCCTGTGTATTACCTCATTGCTGATTATTTTCTAGCGTGCCGTTCCTAATCCGTATGCAAGCAGTAGCAGATCTCTGAGAGAACGATTCGATCCCCGACTCACTCTCTCTCTCTCTCTCTCTTCATCCTCAGCTGTACGCGCGCCAACTTCCATTCCATCTTATATATTATATTATACATATATATATACATCTACACTCTCCCTCATCTTGCCGAAATTCTCGCCACATTGATATATATATATATATATATATATATATACACTATATGTATAAGCTGTCGACCTTACGACGCTTCGATTAATGGATTACGTTCGTTCAATTTTGTTTCTTCTTCTTCTTCTTCTTTTCTTCGTGTGTGACCCACCGTTAACGGAAAAGTCTATATCACTTCGTCACCGACTATACTACTACCACCATATAGTATAAAGAGTATATTGTTATTATAACAGGCGTTTATTAATATCGATTATCCATATCAGGCGAACGTGTGTGAGTATATATATAGGTAACTGTATATGTATGCGTAAGGAGAGTATACGTACAGTAGCACTCACTTTCTCTCTCTCTCGAGCAGCTCGTTAATCTTGGATTCCGCATGATGGATGAGAAAGAGAGAGAGAGAGAGAGTACAAGCGCTCGAGAATCATCCGCCGCATTAACATTCGAACTCTAGATCCACGAGCCGTATAGCATTCAATATATATATATATATAAGTCAAACTGCAATGCGTATGAGTGTGTACTCTCGCATATATATCGAGGTAAAATTTATACCAGAAAGACAAGAACTATATATCGGGTATTCTAATGTCTGTCCTATCGACGAATTTATACGAACGCGCGCGCGCTCGCGCATCAATTATTCATTCATATATATATATATATCTTTTCTGCGAACGATTTTATTGCCGTACGATATTATGATCGCGTGGAACTATAGGTAGTGGATATATAGGTATGGAGATACACCGCGTATAATCAAAACAGTTGATACTTTCGCGGATGATCTTTATATTTGAAGCGCGGGCAAGGCGAGCGACCGTTGTTGGTATATAGTAGTAGTAGTAGTAGTTTTTTAATTAAAAACTTTCGAGTATAAAGATAGAGAGTGAGAGAGAGAGAGGCACGTGCCCTCGAATTTTAAATTTAATTTAAAAACAAAAGGGAGAGAGATAGAGCGTGGCTTCGATATGCATATTTTTCATTTCGCCTCGCCGCGTAGTCTTAGCGGCTATACTTCTTCTTCTTCTTCTTCTCTCTCTATCTTTCTATCCTGCGTTATTAAAATAACCCCAGTAGTATAGTCTCTATACCCTTTGAGCGACTGCAGCCGCGAGCGCGCGAATGGGTGCCACGAAGAAATTAGCAATGAACGTAAATCGGTACACGCGTATATATGTATATAGTCGAGTAGATTTTTGCGGATTAGCGGTCTAGTATATATAGATATAAGTATATGGAGAGAGAGAATAGGGAGTAAGATATGCGAGCTGTAGAGTACTTTCAGTAGTAACAATCGACGTTAGATCCGACGGCAGGATGGAATCCCGGATGTAGTTTGAGAGATTTTTCTCAGAAATTTTTCAATTCTTTTCGGATTTACGAGCTTAAGTGGAGCGAGATGAGGGGGGAGAAGAGGGATTTTACGAGGTTCGTTTAACGGACGTTCGGAAAAACGAAAAGTGTCTTGTAGAGCTGCATGGATTATGTGCGCTGTTGGTGTAGGCAGTAGGAGAATCTGTTCGTTAAAGGGTTATATAGAGAGAGTGTCAGAAAAAGTTTAAATTGCCTTTGAGAGAAAAAAAAGAAAGAGTTTAGTTTTGCGCAGATGGTGTGGTTGAATGCGATAAGTGTATATTTAATTGGATTTATTTAGAAATATTTTTATTATTATATAGTGGAACCGATGAATATGGAGTATATCCTTGCGTTATACCATTATAAACGTACATATTTGATCGAAAAATTTCGTCTCGGAATGTAGGAATTTTTGAACAACTACGTTATAACGAAAGCAAATATTGATCTTATTAAATTTGACAAAGAATTCGATACAGCGGGATGAGCTAAAAATAAACGTAAAGTATCGATTTTGCGAAAAAAAAGGAAAATATCATCCGTCATTTTATTTGAATTTGAAAAAAAAATGTTTGCTATTCGTACTATAATAGGATATTCATAGTCAAATAAAAAGTGTATATCGCGCATATAACACCGATGTTCATAACTTTTTTTATTCGGCTATTGTTCAAATATGCTGTAGTAACAGAACCGTCTTTTTTTTTTAACACGAGTACTTATACGAAAAATAAATATACAAAGTAAAACATATGTCAAGTTTATTTAAGTAATTAAGTTAATGGCAAATAAAGACTCTAATCATCGTCGATGAAAACAAGAAACTTCGTTTTGAAATACCAGGAACCGTGATGCCGCATATAATTTATGAATTTTCTGCGAAACGACTGCTTACACGTATACATATTCAATAACAGGCGTCTTATATACGAACACCGACTACAGAAATATTTCTATTTTTCCTAGAAGAAAATTCCCTGCCACTTCAAGACGCACGAAGATCTCGAATATTCATACTTGTACAAACACCCACACACCCACACACACACACAATAGCAATAACAATATCAAGCCAGAACAATCCAATAACAACACTATATATACACTGCTCTGAAAAATTTCAACAGCGCGCTGTGTCTCTCGTTCAAAAATCTACCCAGACTGTGTATTACATGAATATATACACACACACAGCGATTGGTAATTCCGTTTCCCTCCCTCCTTCAGCGCCGAAATAATCAAACCATCGCAAGCTCGCGCACGCTTTCGACATGCCGTTATTACATTCTCTATATATATATACACACGTGGCCGGCAATACTTCCCCACATTTCCTCGACAGTATATTAAATGAATATTACTGTAATAGTGCATATAATATATATATACAAGCGAACGCGCATATGAACTAAGGAGTTTATGCTTACAATAAGAACAACGCGCACACTGTATATACTGTTGAGATTAGGTTAAGGTTCGACCGTGTCTCCTCTACATATCCTTTTGATAAAATTGCAAGTAGAGTACTGTAAGGGTAGGACACAGCATCTTCAGCCGGAAGCTAGAGAGACGTGTAATAAAATAGAGAGCAAGTAGCAGCAGCAGCAGGAGGCGGACGACGACGATCGCACCATTTGCATATTACGTATATACATATATATGTACATACACATATACAGAAGTGTTTGTCCGGCGGGTCGCATTCGATGCACGACGCTGATCATTTTCCGTGCGCCGGGCGTCTTTGACGCGAGTATATATATAGAGCGTTTACGACGGGTTACGCTATACGACTTCTAAGAATGATAACGAGATCGTAAGCGCTACCGTCGTTGCCGTCGTCTTATTCTCTACTCTCTCTCTCCATTTCCCTGCGCGCAATTCTAGCGCGCGAGAGCAACTCGTCGTCGCGCGCTTCTCCAAGGAAAGCTGACGCCGCAGTAGCTGAGATTTTTCGAATTTTCTTCTTCTCGACTGTATAACAACGATGGCCGATTTGATTTTTCGATTCGCAATGTTACTCGCGCTTGCTATATATTTGTTATATATATATACACGTACGTATACAATAAGCAATTCGCGCGTATATATACATGAGATATAAAAGTTAAATTTCGACATGGACCACCAGCCCCCCGGAGAGGGGGGTTATATTGCTAATTGAGTTTGTTTCAGTTTAAAGCCTTACCCACCTCCTATACTATATACATATAGCGTCTGTCTCTACGTCTCTGGTTTATTGGTAGTTCCGCGCATATTGCGATTCGTATCTCCCTATATAACCGCACACGGCTGCTGCTGCTGTCCCGCCGTCGCCTCCGACTTGTGTGTATATACACAACGTATAGCAGTAGAGAAAAGCGCGCGTGCACTATTTGCGGACCACTCGGCAATGATGTCCGAGAGAGAGAGTATATAATAACTTCCGCTCTTTAACTTCCACTTTCTTCACAATTTTCCTGCACTCCGAAGCGCTGCTACTGCTATTGCCTTCGTGCGCTATACTATTATAACAGCACGAAACGCCGTGAAAACCTATTTGCGAAACCGTACCAGTGCGGTTCTCTCTCTCTCTCTCTTCCTCTGCGACGATTATTATTTCACGGCGTTTATTCGTTGTGTCCTCCCCGCGCGCGCGATTCGTATTAAATAGCGCGGATAAATTGAAAAATTGATGATTGAATGTATGACAGGGTGTATATTCGCGTTTATTGTATATATATATATATACATATACCACGCGCGACGCGTCGGAATATCGGGACAGATTTACGGCGCATTTTTTTTTTGCGACACTGCATATATACACATTTAAAAAAAACAGTCGAATCGGGTTTACGCGGTTATATACATTTCGAGTGCGCAGAACGCGTTTTTTGTTGTTGTTGTGCAATATCAAAGTTATATAGCACCTCTCAAGGGTACAGGTAAAAAATGATGTATCGCCGTACGTCGCTGTATATAGCAGCCGTCACTTTGTTCGGTGGGTGGCTTGGAATTCGTCAAACTTTTTTTTACCCAAAGTCAACTATACTCCCACGCGCGTGTATATATATATATGGAAGATACGTCGCGCCTTTTCCGTCGTGGGTGTATAAATGTTAACGACAACCTTCGTATTATTATCACTAATCCCCGTGCTTTT
The DNA here is from genome assembly GCA_035583055.1 of Torymus tubicola. Lineage (NCBI taxonomy): Eukaryota > Metazoa > Arthropoda > Insecta > Hymenoptera > Torymidae > Torymus > Torymus tubicola. The sequence continues at coordinate 32,748 of JAWWEQ010010766.1, read as the reverse complement.
CATCGCGACTTCATATATAAAATCTCTCTCGCGCTATCTCTTTGTAAATTCGCGCATCTCTTTATTAAAAAGCGCGTTTACTCCCTGGTATATACCTTATATACTCTTCCTCAACACCACCCGCTGCGCGATCGAGAGAAACCGCGAAGGGTACCAAATAAACTTTCTCTCTCTCTCTCTGCCTATCATCGCACGCAACCTGAAAATATATCTTACATTGTTCTATATCTCTCCATAAGTCGTTTCTATATCAGAACAAATCTTGTTCTTTACCCATTATTACCAATTGGTATATAAAAAAAGCAGCATTGTACCTTATACATATAAATTAAAAAGACGTATTATATCATCTGACCATCGCAACCGCCTATACATACACATCCCCTTACGGGAGTCGAAAGAAAAAGGAGAGGGGAAAATGTAAGGGAGGAGGGAACACCCGCGCGACGGAGGCGGCAACGCACGCGCGCGCGTGTTGGAAGTTCGGCCAGTAGCGTCGCGACGGCCGTGCCGTGCACGCGCGTTGTATATGGCTTCTCTTTCTCTGGCAGTACCGTGTGGTATCCAGTCGCGGTAACAGCGTCGTCGTCTCTCGCAATGCTACGTGTATATGTACCTGTTGCCTCCTCTTATATATATACATCCTCGTGTCGACATAATAGTACGTTAACAGGGATTTATTTAGTCTCACAGTGAGTTTCTCTTATTTTCTTTCTTTTTTTTCTATTCTTTCTCTCTTACCTTCTTCCTCTTCTTCTTCTTCCTTCGGTGGAATTTGCCTGAGATTGCTTGGAATCGATATATCTCAACGCGCGTGAAAAATGACTTTTGAAGAGGATTATGTTTAGGTATATAGAGGTAAAAGTAAAAGTGCGACGACTTACCAGGTTGGCATGGTAGAAGATGAATGCCGATGGAACGTCGTCGATGTTACATTATATTGGTTGCGGTGTCTGTGGTGCTGTGCTCTTGTGCGGATCGGAAAAGCAGGATACAGCGCGGTCGTTTGAAAGAGATCGCACGTATTGCTGGTATTAAAGGTGGAAGCGTACACTTGGCACATATATAAGAGCCAATGGTTTCGTAAAAGACACGTCGGCAGTATACACGTCGAAGCGAACGTTTGTAAGTATATATGTATATATACACACTTTTTCTTTTATTATTCCGTCTCGATTATATACTATCATCAAGCGCGCGGGGAATTGTTAAGTTAAAAGAAAATGCCATTCTGCAACAGCGCGGTCATTGTTATTAATCTTTCCTTCGTCCCCACCCCTTCAGTGTATATATATAAGTACGTAAGTAATTTACTCTCGCACCGTCGAATCTTAAATTAAACATAAGACGCCGATAATTTTCATTTTAAAATTTAATCTCGCGGCCATTTGGCCCCCCCAAGCAGTAGTAGTCGTAGTAGTATATATATAGGCACAAGGAAATTATTCAAATGAATTCTTACTTAATCACGCGGACACGATCTCTCTGTCTATCTATCTCTCTTCCCTCTGATCAATATTCGATAAAATTGCGCGCACACTTTTGCTCGTTCGAAGAAGAAGACAGCTTGATGAAATTTTCGGCGAAGGGAGAGAGAGAGAGAGGAAGCTGCGGCACGCGCATAAGCTTCGCAGGCGACCTATGAATAATTGCTCAAACACAACTGCCGGCGCGCGCGCGCGAGAGAGGCATAATGAAGCTTCGTATGCATTAAATTTTCTCGATCGAAGTTTCTCTTTAATCGCTGTTATATATAGCCCAGGAGTATAATAATATATATGCATATACATATAACGTATTATCTTATTATATATAGTTATATATATATATATATATACATTTATTTATATATGAAACATGTACGCACTGATTGTATTATTTATCGTATAATATACACCCACTCTAGCTGTCTAAATTTACATACAAATAAACGTACACCTCGTAAACCCATTCTACCGTACGAGCAAGGAGTTGTTATAAATTACATTTATGTATACATCAAGCTTTCAACAGAGAAGAAAAATACAAACTATGAGAGATTCGCATCATAACCAACTCGTATACATATATATATATTTATATCATTTAATCCCACCCACGCGGTTATTTGCCAAGAGAGATAGACAAAGTTATAAGAGTCGTGTATCTATATGTATATATATAATAGTATATATACATGTATTTCAACAATCATGGCAGGCTACTATACGACCACATATCTCGTTAACGAAATGAAAGATAACTCGAATTCTTTCTATATATCCCCCCTTCTCCTCTTCTCCACCCTCGATCGGTATATATAGTATCACGCGATTCTGAAATTCCCGACGCGCTTTTTTACACCGTGTAAACAGCAGCTCGCAAAGTATATACTCATTAATCCCTCTGCCAAGGATATATATACTACCTTAAAAGCTCGTCTCTTTCACACACACATGATTGCGTGTGCTTATTTACAGCGTTATTACATCCTCGTATACACGCCGAAATAACAATACCCTTGACACTCCGTCCCCTACTCACCGATATCCGTTTTTCTTCTCTCTCCTCCACCTTCTTTTTGCCGTTATTGCGGTCTTATATTCTTTTTCTTCGTTCACACGGGGAAGATCGAGAACCTCAATTGTTATCGCCTGCGGCTCGGTCTTGTTTATCGGCTCACGAGCTCTCTTTTCTCTTCGTACCTACCGTAATTATGAGGATATTCGCGCGCGACTTAGCGACCTTTCGGTATAGGTCACGTTGACAGGACCTACGCGGGTAAAAATCGCGCGTATATACTATATATATATACGAAAACCTCTAGGGCCTGGGTCAATATTATCGCAGTTGTCGGTGCGCGCGACGACGAAGTAGAGGCAATTTTTCGAGAGTGCCCTTAATGAGAATCCTCGTAGCAGTAGCAGCAGCAGCAGCCGTAGTAGTAGTAGTGGCAGTACCAGCGGCTCCTCTATTTCCGTCGCGTGCGGCAACGACGACGAGAGAACGGCAAAAACGGTGGATAAGGAGCGCGTTGAGAAGAGGACGATGAGGCCGTTGCCTGGGTATACGTGGGTAAAAAGAAGAGAAAAGAATATGTTGTAGAATGATCGAGTGGGATGTACTCTTGCGCCGATGTGCGGAGCGATGTTGCGGGTATAATGTGTATATGGGCGAATACATGATATAGTTTTAAATACGGTGTGGAATGTTATATTTTTAAAGGAATTGGTATAGGGTTGTTGTTTGGGTTGACGTGCAGTTTTAAAACTAAAGAAATGAACTCTGTATAATAGATAAAAGTCGCAGTGATATAGACTGCTCGATGCTGCGAAATCAGATTGACCAAAACGACGATCATTCGATATACAGGGTTTATATATTTTGTATCCATTGACGATTCGAAGCCGCAGTTTCGACCACGTGCTTCACACTGTGGCCATCCAATAGTCACAACCCTACTGGACGATCCTTATCATTTTTCTCCCATTTGTGAAAACGATTTTTGGAGCATTTGACTGAATCATCATAAAATGGGTGGATAAAATGCTTGAAAAATCTATTCACAACTGAATAATTTGCAGCGTGAAATAAAGATGACTTTAGGAAAAAATCATCCCATAACCGTTAAAATTATTATAGATATTCCTATATCTACGCCACACACACGTATGTGTATATGGCATCGAACGATTATTATACGCACGAGAGATTCTCCCTATATAAAGTCCTCCAATCTTCAAGTAAAAAGAGACGTTTCACACATTTTTATTTCACTCTCTCTCTCTCTCTCTTTTCCTGATCCGTGAATTTTCATTTCTCCGTATATAGCGAAATCCGCTCTCTTCAACGTTCTGATGGCCTCTTGTCTCGAGGATATGGGCCCATTACTCGAGGAATTTCTCTTATCGTCGTATAGCTGTGCCTCCTTACTCCTCTTCTTCTCCGTCGGGGCTAAGAACGATAACTCAAAAAGTTTACGGCGCGCAATATGTCGTCCTTCTCACACACACACACACATATCTCCCACGAGAGTTCGCATTTGTAGAAGGAAAAAAAAGCCGCGGCGTAAAGTTACGCGTTGGGAATCCGCACGTCGGCAGATAAATGTCTTACACGGCGAGATAATGATCCCCGAATAAATTAGTCTCCTACGCTTGTCGCGCATGCGAGGCCGTAAAGTCGCGAGTGATAAAGCCGGCCGAAATTTGTTTTCCCAGAGTCTCTCTATCTCTCGACGCCTACTACATACCACTACTACTACTGGCGTTATATTGTCGCTGGGGTATGCCACGCGACACGACACCGATGTATATCCCTCTGTATATAGAAACGCCGTTCTATATATCTATATACCTGTCGAGGTACGAATTAACCAATGAAAATGAGATTTCCCACACTAACTCCGGTATATATGTGTGTCTGACCCGTTGATTGCTCCAACCTCATCACATATACTCTCACTTCCCTTTGGATTATACCTATATATGCAATTAGAATGAAATCCCAGCGCGATAGAGAGGGCTCGTTAATTTTTCATTGATTTGCGCACGTCCCTTGCCACGTGTAACGTACGTGTCAGCAGCTCTTGAACTAACTCGTTACTAATTATAATATCGTAGTAGGATCAACGAGGAACGATAAGTCCTTATATATATATAATAGAAATTTCGTACAGGCTATTTTATCCCAGACGCTCGTTTCCATTTTTTTCTCTCTCTCTCTCGTTTTTTTGCACTCCACGGGAGAATAGACGCGTGCGCAAGTCCGCGGGAAATCCAATTCCCTCTGGTTTGCCTCCCTCGCAAAACGAGGGAGAATAGTGTTAACCTATAGCCTAGTAGAGCATTACACCGTGAAAATTTATACCGTGGTAATGCTAATTGGTTGCGGTTGCCAAATCACTTGTTATCGCATATATACGCCATTGTCGTTTGTCGTTTTATCTATATACTTCTTTTTTTTTTATTCTATTTTGTTTTCGAAAAATAGAACGACTGCTCAGCGTCGATCCAAAAAAGTTTGCACGCTGGTCGGTATAACTTCGTTTCTGTATATATACGCATCGCCTCGAAAAATTTTTCTACCGTCAGGCAAAATTATTTTATATATATATATGTATATACACGTGCGTATCCGGTGCCAAAAGCAGCGGCCGCGCGCGACTGACGGACAGGCGCCGTTCGATCGCGTACGTGTGTCTGTATATGTATATATAGGTGAATCGAAGCTTTCGCGAAAACACTTTCTGTAAAGTTTAGATTGATTAAGTTCGTCGAGGCGCGACTAAACGACGCCGTTGTGTTGTGTGTGTGTGTGTGTATAGTATATCAGAGACGTGCGCACGTGTTATATGTATATAGGCGCGGTTGAGAGGAAAAAAAAGGTATAAGAACGCGACGATGGTAATGCCATGGAGAGGAGGAGGCGCGTTGAATGGGAGAAAAATTAACGCAGCTGTTTACGTTTAATTTTCTTTTCCAAGAAGACGATGTAGTATATAGTGCGTGCGTGTATAGCTGAATGTGTAGCCTCAGTTTTTTTTAAAGTATAATATACACACTTAAAAAAGAGCATTTATTTTTTCTCTATAGAAATTATTATATATACACACGTAATATGAACCGTGTCTAAAATTTACACGGAACGTTCGTTATGTACACAATGTATATTATACATATTTTTATAAACCACATTTTATTCGAAACAATATAATAACAATAATATACATAGCGCGCTCATGTATACACGAGAGCCTAACAACTCTGAAACTCTATATATTCCCCCTCTGGCCGTTAATTTTTTTCGGTGTATATTTTAACGAATGAGCTTGTTCAAACTTACGCTCGACCTCCTGCGTGTACCTGTATATACACTATACACCGGAGTTAAATGCGCGGAAATAGGTACATACCGCACGTGTATATACACACACACACGTGCTACGTCCGCTCGGACAGCACACCGCGCGCACGTATTATAGCTAAAATTTTGTTTTCTTCTTTACATCAACGCATGTAGCAATTTTCCTACTTTTGTTTGCTCACTGTATGCTATATAGTATATATAAACGGACGGTAAGCTAAACATTTCGCAGATTTATACATTCAAAAAAAAACCTGCATTTACACGCGTGAGCACGTATCGGGTTTAGCGTAAATCCTATAAACCTATATATCCTATATACATATATCGTGATCCCTTGGTTAATCACCGTATGCCGAAAATACATCTCCTTTGTTTACCCTGCGACGACAATGTATAAGAATGAGAGACGGAAAAAGAAGATCGGAAATTGCGTATATATAGGTATATATATATACACTCTCTCGTCGTCCTATAGTAGATCAATAACTAGCTCTCATCCGCGAGGCGTAGCTTTAGAGAATCAGAGCAAGCGAGCGCGAGAGATGATATCGGATGGGAAACAAGAGCAGTCACCACACCGCCGCCTTTTGCACGTTTGACCGAGTGTCTATACTATCTTCCTCCTCCTTCTCCAACGATGGCAGTGTAAATAACGACGCGGAATGCTTCCCTCTTTTTCTCCTCCTCCTCCTCCTCTTTATGATTTCCTCAATCTCGCACCGCAATATATATACCACGGCGACGAGAGAACAAAAGCTATATCACAAGTGCTAAGTGCGTTCGGTATTGTGTTTCGCCTGTCTCTCTCTGCGCCTCTTCAAAAATACACGCGACGTGACCAAGAGCTTTTAGGCTCTTTCTAGGTATAGCCCCATCGCCTTAATTACCTTGTTTCGGGCTAATTAATTCCAGTTGCTTTCTCTCCACCCTATACACTCCTTCTATACTCTACTATATATATAGCGATCGTTATTTCACGGAAAGAGAGAGTAGGACTCGTTTTATTAATTGGAGCCGACGCGACGGTGAGTAGACTGACGGTTCATTATATATATCTCACTCATTCTATTCCTCGGCTTGCTCGCGAATTTTAATCCGTGTGACGCGCGCGCGCGCGAGTCCTCGGAGCTTTAAATGGAGATTTAATTACTTTAAGATGGAACAGGATAGGGGGGAATAGGCCGGTATTTATATATATATATATGTATATATGTACGCTGCAGGGGTACATTTAAAATATGCGATGCGGACGTTTGTGCACGCGCGTGCGGGATTCTACGAATAGTATTGTAGAAATAGGTTTATCAGGACGAGTGCGAGTTTAAACTAAGCTAATTTAGACTCGCTGGGCAATAGGTTTTGCACTGTCGCGTTGTATATCACTTGTTTTATATATATTATTTGCGTTTACAAGATTTAATACTATAAATTTCTCTTCTCTCCGTTATCTGTGTATATGGTACTTGCGTTAATGTATAATAAAATATAATAATAGAAGGAAACGAATTGTTAATTATTAATTAATTTCCACTTAACGTTGTAATCGCGTTCGATGTAATTTATGTAATTGCTTTATTACGCGTGCCGCACGGTTCTATACATATTTATTGCTTTTGAAATATCGATAATAACGAAGCGTTCACACAGGCAGGCACGCGCACACGCGCACATCTGTGTCACTTATTGTAATACCATTAAGACCGCGTTTATTATATAATAATATAACAGTTAAAGTACAATGCCAATTATTCGATTTCTCGAATAACAGCGATTATATTATTACAGTGTAAATTTTCCTTGCGTCAAAGTATAGATATATATATATGTAACTAAGAAAACACCATAAAGTTCTTATATAAGCTAAAAGTTGCTATATATATATATATATAAGCGCAGTCATACAACGGAAGTCTCTATACTCTCCTTTCTCCATCCCGCAAGTGTTATTAATGAGCAAACTTTCTTCCATCCGCCAACCTACGTGCTTATATATATATATACAAAAATCAAGCTAACGAGCTGCTGCTGCTACTGCTGCTGTCTCAAACGCTCCCGGACAATAATTCACTCGACGCGGCGCGATAGTCACCGCCTGCGCGTGTAATCGAATTACGATCGTTACAGATTTTTCAATCACACTTATATTGCTGTATAGCTATCACGTTAATGAGAAAATATTCCTTCGCTTATACCAATGTATATATATATACATACCGATGTACAAAAAAAAGAAAACCAGCTGTTCTTGCGTAATCGGTGGTATAGAAAATCGGCCGTTATCGGATCGACGGATGCGGGAGATTGACGCGGCGTTGAATTATACCCCGAGGCCGCGTATAACTTTTGCTTGTACATGATGTATATATGTATAGATACACACGTACATCAGAGACGCTATATATATTGATGGACAGACTGGACGTCGTGTATATATATATATGTATGTATATATTCAACAAGGTAACATCATGACGCCGCGTAAATATTTCATTCCCTTGTACCTTCGCGTACAGCTCTCCTAGTGACGACGACACCTCTCAATCAGCTCGAATTAAAATCGACCTGTACGAGCAATAATAAACATATAAAGCTCTCGTTTACAACCTCTTTTATATTATAACCCATCATCAATAACTTCTCTCAGATATATGGATAGATTCAGGATACTTTTCAATTTGAGAGTAATTGAGTTAAAAATATTTAGTGTTTGCGTTATCGCAAATATGGCCGTTTAGATTTTTTCGTAATATATCGTGTAACAGCTGGAGCCTAACAGAAATGCATAATGTGTAAGCATGTAGTATAGAATTTTCATATAGCTATTTTGAAGGGTTAGAAAATGAAAAGTTTGAAAATTTCATGTGTAGGTAAATCGTGAAAATTTTTATTAGTAGTTTATTAGGACACAACTTTTTCTACAATTCCATTAATGTGCCACTTTAGAAACAAAGTTCTGACTACTCGAATATGCCTTTATACGAGGTTTTACAATTTTTCAATTTTCATAAGTGCTGAAACACAATTAGTGCTTATACATAGCACAGTTACAATATATAGTTTAGATTGACATGGTTATTAGTGTGATTATAAGTTTTTTATGATATCTTAATATAGAAAACCATTAGTTTGGTTAACTATTAGAACATTAAGAAAATTAGCATGATAACAGCTATTTCACGTATTTCATTGTACATCAAACATAATGGAAAAAATTAGGACTGCGTGATCACTATTATTTATCGTCAATTTTTTTTTATCATACCAATTAAAAAGTTCTGTGGATATACCCATATATATATATAACTTCCCTCACACACATACATACCACCGTCAATCCATCATACACTATATAACTTACCATACATATACATATACATATATATTCCAGATGGCCCGTGACGTACGCTGACATCAGCTCTCTACGCGAGGGGTTGTGTCATCTTGACCAACTCCCTCCGCCACCTCCTCGATGCAACATCACTCGTCATCGGCGGGCTCGGCAGTAGTGCCGCACCTGCCGCCAGCTTACAATTACACCGAGATCCTACGTCGGTTGAACATCACCGAAGAGGACCTCGATTACATAAACAGCTTTCAAACAGCTGCTGGCGCTGGTAGTGGCAATTCAACCGATGGCCATACCACCAGTGCAAGTTGCTCGTGTGGTCCATGTCATTGTGGTGGTTTAGTTAGACGTCTTGCCGCTTCGTATCGTGTTTATCATGGTTACGTAGCGTTACTCGTATGCGCACTTGGTACATTGATGAATCTACTGAACGTTGTGGTATTAACGAGAAAGGAATTGAGACGGGCGAGGATCAATCATATACTCACTGGATTAGCAGCAGCCGATTGTTTAGTTATGCTGGAATACGTGCCGTTCGCTGTTTACGAGTACATTGTGTTACCAGAACGAAGACTTTTCCCTTACGGTTGGGCTGTGTTTGTACTGTTTCACATGCACTTTAGCCAACTGTTACATACCATCAGCATTGCACTCACACTCACACTTGCCGTCTGGAGATACATCGTCGTCACGTACGTATTTTCTCTTTCTCTCTTACTTTGAACGTTTATATATATACGATGTGACTTGTCTCTTGTCTCTCTCACTATCTTTCTACATGTGCGATAAACTTGCCGTCGGAGTAACAGCAGCAGCAGCTACGGTGGCAACTCACTTTGTCAAAAGTTTTACACACATATATATATATACTAACGTGCGCGACGAGCGGATCAAGTTTTAAACGTATATGTATAACTACGAAAAGTGCATTATTAGCCGTACATATATATATAACGACGAGACTCAGCAAAAGCTCTAACATTATATAAGCGCGAGTTATACGCTACCCTGTCTACCTTTCTTTTTTATCGCGATCGCTAGCAGTATCTCTCTCTCACTCTCACGCGTATGTTATAAAGTACAACCGCACGTGAACCGTACCTTTTTCTTATCTGAAATAAATCATCTCGCGCGGATCTTTCTACCTATATACATACATACGTACATGTAATTACGTCACGTATATAATACACATGTTTTCTTCTGCTATACACAGGAACCCACAGTGCAGTCGTAGCTGGTGTACACCGGCCCGATGTAAAGTCGCTCTATTCAGCAGCCTTCTAGCAGCGGCACTCGCTTGTGCGCCCAGTTACCTCGTCTTTGGTGTAAGTATATATTATTATATCTATATATACATAGAGAGAGAGAGAGAGAGGGAAAGATGCTATATAGATTTTATGACGTATCGCATGCACTTTATCTTGAAGCACGCATAGGGATAGATTTATTAAAGAGAGCGCTGCTGCGATGAGATTTATTGTTTTCTATTACGAGGATTCGCGCGGGAGAAAGATTGTACCTCGTTTGGTAGATGAAGAGGCTCGGCGCGCGTATATATAACGTATATAGTGTAGAGTAAGAAAGTACGGTATAGCAGCTGAGTAAGTAGATACAGACCGTATGTAGTCAGACAAGTTGGTGTGTAAGTATAATGTGGGAGAGTGAGAGGGAGCGAAAGTTGGAGGTTCAAGATGTTGCGGCGGGATGTGCGCGGTGTTAAAGTTATAGGCTGTTGTAAGCGTTGATTGCTGATTTTTATGTGTGTTCGCGTGTGTGTTCGGGGTCTTAGGTATACCATGGGGATAGTATAGGGTGCGTGAGGAGGAGTTCGATTGAATGTAGAAGAACGCGCGTGAGAGGAATAGGATAACATAATATCGTATTATTATATATCATTTGTAAATTGTAAATTATGCAGGTGATATAATTAAGTATAATTGTAAATTATTATTTTTATATATGGAACGAAGTACACGGAATACGGATGATGGAAAATAATTGTGCACATTATAACAGAAAGATAAGAATTAAAAATCATACGGGGTGAAAGTTGAATGCGAGAAATTCAATTAATGAAGTTATTTCCTCGAGAAGGAGACGAAGCGTTTATTTTATTCTACGCAAGTTGATCAATGACCCTTTCAGGAAACTCGAAGCCGTATCACATTTTCAAACGGACGAGTCTCCGCTTTCTCATGCGAATGGACAAAGTACTTGCGAACAGCATTTTCGCGTCCACATCTTTCCTTGCGCTTTGAGTCAACTGATACTCTTGAAGTATAACATTTTACGGTGCTATTCAATTTGAAGAAAGTGAACAAAAAAAACAATTTATTTAAGTGGCGTAAATAATTCAATTACTTTGAGAACCAGTTACATTCCTTATCTACCGAGGTAATTTACAATAGGAATAGCATGGTTTTGTAATAGCAACGAAGAATTTAGAGGTATTTCGTTATTAAATGTGTGCGATATTATTGAAATTGGATTAATAATATGTTCTAGTTATTGTATGTTCTGTGAAGAAGAGATTGTAAAAATTTTAATCAATATTTTCATTTCTATGTGCCCAATCGCTTTGCAGAGAATGAATTGAATTTTAATAAAACATTGTTTTATCAGTTGAATAGAATGTAATATGTACAAGATAATATTTGTACGTTTTTCGTAAATGTATAAAATGTGCAGAATAAAACTTTTAAATGTGGACTTTCATAATATTGTCCGACACGAACATAGTCAATGTATTATGTAATACATAAAAATAAATCAAAAATAAAACTTGATAATTGAAACGAAATAATTATTCTGTATGGAACGAAAAAATTTCATAAGTTACGAATGACATAAATTAAACGTCAACAAGGTTCCTGTCTATATTTTTTTTTATCATACAATTGTTCGCAATAGAAATTTTAATTAAAATTTTAGAAACCCTTTATTCATGTAAACGAATGTTTCACCGGTAAAAAATTTTTTAACAGAGCTTTAACGTTACGTCAAAATGTAATGAAGTTAGCTTTCATGGAGCATTACGATATATGCCAATCATTTACGAAACAATTTTACTCGTATTAAAAAGCACGTTTTATTCCCGCGCACATTTAATCGAAACACACACGCACAAGAAGTCACATTAAAACATGTGTCAGAACAAAAAATAAGCTCTCGTATTGTCGGCCATTCCAAAATTGAAATATCATTTTAATATCTCGGAATATATTTGAATTATTAATAAAATCGTTTCATTATTACTACTTCCAAATAATGCATGTATATACTTTTTTCCTCTCTCATCTTCTCTCGGTAATATTGAACGTACTTTTATTACGACAAAGCACCCAATACTCCAGTCTCTACCTTTCATATCGCAACATGCAATGGAACTAGTGGATCGTATATGTTTCGGATCTCTTTATTAAGTTCGTATTTGATTTTTATAAAACATACAGATTTAGCAAAGGTTGTTTCACATATTTTTAGTATACAATATCTGCATAGATTGACATACAATTGTATAGACGCATACATATGATTCTGAATTGAATAATCCACGAATAAGCTTTAACCATAATGTGAAGTTAATTTGAGAATTAAATATGTGAGTCAACACGATTAAGTACTATAACAAAAGCATTAGCAATAATAATGATTGATTGTTCGTAATAATTATATTATTAATACTCTCATATTATATGGAAAACTCCGTACGGGCAAAATATAACTGAATAATAAATCCTTTTTCACGTGTAAACAGCAATATCAAAAGTAAACAATTGTATTGCGTGTTGTTTTTACGAAATAATAATCCGAAATACAATGTTAATAATCATTCGAAAAAAATGGTGCACTTAATAAAATGAAATGATCGCGTGAATGAACGAAATTGCGTTGACAAATAAAATTATTTTATATTATTCCACGAATGTATAATATAAGTATGTTTAAACACGTATTATGTGTACGTGTGTGGATGGACTGAGAAAAATCCAAGCCCACGTTTAATGAAACGTAATTCTCTCTTTTTTATGGTTTGTCGTAATAATTCATTTAATGTTATTAAAAAAAATGAGTGCTTTTGTTTTAATCTAATTTAAAACTTACAGTTTATAAATTGATGAAGAAGTTTCGCTTACTTGTCAGAGAAAAACGAATTAAACCATAATACTCTATAAGAGTTTAAAAAACCTTTGAAGTGTTTCTAAGAAAAATCTTTCCTAGTTTAATTACAAAAAATGATGCTCGTGCTTTTACATTTTCATTCCAGTATCAAGCTGCCAAGTATAAGAAAATTAAGTTTTTTCTTCAACGTCTTAAATATATCATAATATCCTTTATATTTTCTTTCAAATAAAACTTCCTTAAAACCATACCTTTACAAAAAAAAGAGAGAAATCTTTCAACCACCATTGTTCACTTATCTATCAGACCTCTCGGAAAAATCTCTCTATTTACGAACACTTTCCACGTGGCATTCAAGAAAACTTGCCCGATCTCTCCTGACATTTGTAAAACTTGTAACGTAGCCACGCGAAACCTTCGATGTACTTCAATCCTTGTACTTACTTGCAATATATATATACACTACTACGTCACGAAAGTTTCAAGTCAGCACCGGTCGATTTGTGAAGTTTATAAGTTTCCTCTATAAAGCAGAGAATCTCTCGCGAATGCAAACGCAAAATTCCTCCGTTATAACTACATATACTTTCATCATACATATATATACCGCGTCCGTCGTCGCAGGCTGCATTTCTTTCGCGTCGCCGCGTTATACGTGAGATGGATGAGATATAAACGGAGAAAATAAGAGAAAGAGCGTAGGCTACGTCGACTTTTACAGCAACTGGGTCACTCCCAGCTGATATATCTAATTCGTGTAAAAGCGCGGCAAAAAAGTGAAAAAAAAAGAGGAATTAAAAACGCTTTGGTATATATATACCAGTCGATAATTGCAAATCGACGCTCAAGGAGGAGTACAATATTACTAGCGTACTCGCGTAGTTCTACAGTTAATGGAATACGAACCGGCTTATATTAACACCTATCTACTCAACCTGAACGAACGCGCTATAGAATAAAAAACGAGAGGATATTAACCGATGTCAAAGCTCTCGTCTGATATCTGACAGCTTTGGATATCTTAGATTATATGCGGAAGGACAAAGAAGGCTTTTGAAGTTCCTATATAGTGGATATATACATGACCTTTTATAGTCGCACTCTGCAGGAGGTATAACTCGATGTATATATAAGCCACGCGTTCGTATATATACCAACCATGAGAAATATTGCCGTCCATTCGAACTGTCATTTCCGATAGATGTGTGGCCATCATGATGAAATGACCTACCCCCTGTGTATGTATGTTCCAAAGTGGGAAATGAGGAAAAATTGGATTGTCGTAGAGTCACGTGCGTGTATGTACAATATGTATAGAGTTCGTTATTGTTTGTTTTTTTTATCATTTTTTTTTATTGCACGTGCTTTAAAAGTAAAGCGATCGGCTAATATATAGCTCAGTGCGTGTTTATTCATAAATTTACATTCCAAAGGTTATTAATATATTTTTTCCGCTTGTGGAAAAAAAAATGCGGCAAAAAAGACAGCATACAGTGGTCGATTTTGTGTTGTACGGTGTTGGTATAACGCTTTATGCAAATTTATACTTTCGATATATACATATATAGCTTTATGTGTACATATGCGGATGGATCAGCGCGTGGCGGATATATATAATCGCACATTTTTATATATTAATTCCCAACGCGTGCTTTCGCATCGTACATATATACGCATATAGGTGTACCCACATAGCGCTATTATACCTGCGCTCTCTTTCTCTCTCTCTCTCATCCCCTACGGGTATGATCCTTTATATAACATCAGCCACAGAGTAGCCAATTATCTCGGTAGCGGTTCTAGTTGCTCTTATACATATACACCGTATATACGCTTACGTATATAATAATATAATGCAATAACCTAGCTATACTACTACTACTACTACTCGGTTTACAGATCCGCGAGCAGAAACTGTACGAGAAAGATGGACCAGCAGTTCTTTACTACGTGGATGCAAACAATCGTAGTCCAACGTCACGCGACGATAGCGACAGTCGTGGGTTACTATACAAGTTAAATTTCTGGCTGCTTGGGGTACTGGTGAAACTGCTACCTTGCGTTGTACTTACGGTCATCAGTTGTAGACTCATACAAACTTTATACAGGTGAGCATTATTATAATTATTATTATTTTACACAGAGGTGAAGTTAATTGCAGCCGCGAGCGTAGGGAAATTTGCGTATGTATATATAGAAGTGTGCTAGTGTAGGGTATAGCGGTGGTGCCGTTGAGGATTTTCTTATTCGTTTCAGTGTGATGACGGAGCGGTTCTCTAGAACGGACACACATATATAGTGAGCAAATGGAAAAGTTATTTTCGTTCCGTGTAATTTGCTGCGGGTTGCGGTATGGTGCGTGCGCGTGTGCGTGAGAGAGAGAGAGAGAGAGAGAGAACTGGAGTGGTCTTGGAATTTGAGAAATAATATCTGGAATTGGGGTTGGTTAAAGGTATTTATATACGTAATGAAGTGGCAGAATTCTTTTGTGCGGTATATAATCTAATTAATAAAGAGAGTTGGAAATAAAATGTGGGTGTTATATTATATATTTTATGGTTGTATTTTTGTACGGGTGGGGTAAATCATTTTGTAAAAGATTTTATTAGCATTTCGAGATTACTTCGTTAACAGAGGGAGGGTCGAAACGAAAGCCGAGCGGAAAATTAATGCGGCGTTTTTTTTTAAGCGTATATTAGTTTTCGTAATTTTAATGAACGTTATGACCCCTATATAACATGATTACGATGTTTGGTATCTAATTTCGATGCTCATCTGCGCATGCACTTTTTTTTTTGTTTTACGAGGTGGTGTAAAAGGATATCGTATGCGCGGTTATTTTTTCGAAAAAAGGGAATATATATAAAGAAATGTGTGGAAAATGCATTCGAAGCTTTTTCATTTAAAGTACAATTTCCGTGGAGAGAAATCGAAGAAAATATAGAGATTTTCCGAAAAATCTGGTTTAAACTTTCGACCTGAAAATTGAGTAGAAATCTATTTTACTTGTTGACAATGTATACACTATTTTATATTTTTGAAAAAAAAATATATTTATTCCATCGTATTTCGTAAAATTTAAAATTTACCGCACTTCCAGTAAATTACTGATCCTTTCATCAAATAAATCGAAACTCGTGTTAAATCTACTTTTACATTTAATATACCAATTCAATTTCTAAAAAGGTAATCCGCTTAATTTTAATTCTAACTACATTTATATCGGATTAAACTTCAACCACCACTTGAACTAACGTAGAAAAGAGGCACAGTATTTTTATCAAAATATCCTGGCGGAAATATCGAATACATAGCAACCTGATCCGTTGAACAAACAAACTATTGCTATAACTACTAACAATTAATATACACACGAGTATACGTATATATAACATATAACCACACGTAAAACGAGACTGCGAAAATTCCATTGTATATTCCACCCTTGCAACCCTTATACCAAAAACAAGTTATACATATACACGCGTATACTATTCATCGAATTTATTTCGGTGAGTTGTAATACGCGGACAGATGGATTTCAACAATAGCGTATATATACGCGGGAATTCCGCAACGTAAACTCTCTTGCACGTGATACACATACATATAACTTCGTAAACCAACGACCGCGTCGCGCATTGTTGCAAATTTTCATTCCGGTATAGTAGTAGTAAAAGAGAGCATCCTTGAATTTCGTCCCCCAGAGAGAACGAGAAAGAGAGAGAGAAAGATAATTAAATTGAATTCAGCCCCGCGAGTTTTTATCTGAATCAGAGAAAGTCCGAGTATCCGGTGTGTCTGTGTGTGTATAGTTATTGTGCATCATATATAGTACGGTTGCAACGCGAAATATGTGCACAACCTAGATTTTAAATTATGTCGTTTTACTGAGTATATCATGATATTACATATATTATATATACAAAAACTTTATTTAATTAAGCTAAATAGCACGTACACGTACATAATACATACTCCATATGTAAAGCAAACAATTCAGGGACAATGACTCGTTTATTCTTGCACGTATACATTATATATAACCGTAAATACAAAATATACCAATTAATAATCGCCAAGAATATATAACCCGACATGAAAATTCTTCTTCTCTCTCTCCCCAAGCAGAGCCAAGAGACGCCGAAGGTTATTGCGGCCATTGGGCCAGGACCCCAATCAACCAGCACCAGTTGGCAAGACCGATCGTCGTGCAGACCGTACCACCCGCATGCTGGTCGCCGTACTACTCCTCTTCCTCATCACCGAGATACCACAAGGTGTCCTTGGTCTACTATCTGCCCTCCTAGGCGACTGTTTCTTCCGTAGCTGTTACCACAGTCTCGGCGAGATAATGGATATCCTAGCGTTGTTCAACGGCGCTGTTAACTTCATCCTCTACTGTTCGATGTCCCGACAATTTCGTACAACCTTCGGACGAATCTTCAAACCAAACATCGTCGTTGGTAGGTGGCAACCAGCTTGTACTCATCAGACTGACGTGCAGAGTACTTATGTCTGACCGAAACCTAACTGTAATCGCGGTCATCGTCATCAACAACAACAACATATGGTAACAAAAGGTAAAAGTGAAGGTAGGACGAGCGGTTACGTTTACGTGCGAGTAGCTGCAGCTAGGTTTCTTATATACGCGCGTAGTAGCAGCAGCAGCACGGCCGCTTCGTAGACCCAGGTGCGCGACTTTGCGTGAGAAACAATTTCACCCCCTCCCCCTTGTCTCACTCTACACCGATGTCACCACCCACACGTCTTCTTTATACACAGGTGGCGACGTGTATGTGTGTGTATATATACATATATGTGTAACGCGAGTGAGTGAGTGAGAGAGAGAGAGAGAAAAGGTAAAAGAATAGTGCGAGGACGGCGAACGCGTCGTCTCTGTCGTTTGACCCCGAGCTCGCTCGCGCAAATTCCTTCGAGATTAAAGTGCCGTTCCCGGGCGCGTATCGAGACCGACAGTCCTCGAACATCCATCGTCGTCGCTAGCTATACTATCTACTTCTTCTTTTTTCCTTTATACACCACTACCACCACCACGTGGCTGCCCTTCGTCGGAACGCATATATGTACGCGAAAATAAAATACATATATGCACGTATACTGTATGTATATGTGTGGTTGTGTGCGACTCTTATACTCTTTTCTCTCTCTCTTTTTCTCCTGCACTCGCACACATATATATAGGATCACGACAGCGACAATACTTTTTTCTCTCCCCGACGTCCGTATGCGGTTCTATTTTTTTTATCTTTCCTTCGGCCTTTATTACGATACTTCATAGTTATCGCGCGCGACTAAAGTAGATATACAAGAATTTTTATAATATAATTTGCGCGTTCTTATATAATTAATAAGACTTTTTACATCGTGCACAGACGTACACTTCATTGTGCAATGACCCTCGTTCCGTATATATATATAATGTCATATACACACCCTAGTCCTCGGTAATTCCCTGAAACGTTCCTAAAGCTTTTGTGATATACGCCGGTCATACGTTCTTCGCGCGTTTGCTCGTCTGGAACGGTGAAAAAGAGAGAAGGAGAGTGAGATAAGGGGGACATACTCACTGGACGAGCAAAAAATAGAGAGAGGGAAGTTGAATTTTACGAGCATCATTGAAAGGCCCTTGTTTTTTTTTTATTGCGTTTGCGTATACACATGACATATACTGTAAATATATAGCTTCGATATGAAGATTCTTATATGTATAACGTTGACAAAGGGAAAAATAAAACAAAAATAATGGAAACCGAGAGATCGCGAGGACAGTTCGATAAGAAGCGCTGAATCACGTGTAAACACAATCAGAATATTATTTTTTTAATCGTTACGAATCTCACACACGCACATATACAAAACGTTAGTTTATTATTATTATATATGCGTATATACATTATACATCATGGTACATGCGATCTTACATATATATACTTAAATGTATATCTCGACAACGAAACGATATTGTGTGTATCTTTGTGCGCACATCTCAAGTGTGTGTGTGTGTGTGTGTGTGTGTATGTGTATGTGTGACTGTCATTAATGGAATGTTCGATAAATCGATGTTCGGTTTGATATACACGCGAAAATAAGTATAACATTGTCTTATTGAGAAAAAAAGTCCTGTTTTTTGATAAAAAAAAAACGATGAAATAAAAAATAAATAAACGAAAATATAAGTGAGAGATTGAAAGAGAAAGAGAGAGAATAAAATGTGTTACGCGAGAGAAAAGAGAAAAGATACAATCTCGTTCGGAATATATATATATATAGACAATTGAGGGGATGTACAGCTCCTGAGCCCCGCTGTACGTCTCCACGAGTAAGTAAGAAAGAAAGAAAGAGAATGTAACATGGGGAAAAAACCCCATAATAGAGTCTCGAGAAATTTTACGATGTAAATCTAAATATTGTTGTAAAATAAATAAATAAAGCTTTATCCAGTGTACTTGACGTCTCATTACTATACATCCTTTATCCCATCATCCACTGATCTCCATATTCCTTCAAAATCACATATAAACAAGCGATTATACCTGTATATATTTTACCGGAAAACTCTTCTCTCTCGTCCCTCTCAATAACCCACTATAATAAGAGATGACTGCCACGTGATTACATTATTATATCCCAGGCGAAAGAGGGCGGAGGCGACTCTTGACGGAAATTTACTTTGACTGCGGATATAATAGGTCAATTTCGGCTCTTTGATGTGTCGCGACACGCTGACTTGTTCTAAATACAGCCTCGCTGCGTTGCGCTTCTCTCTCTCGTTCGTTATATAGATGTCCTTGGATGGATCGTTATATATATACGAAGAAACCGTCGTATCTGTCGTGCTAGAAAATTTTCAGTATACAAAATAAAACTTTAAATCGATCTTCGGAATTATAAAACTTTTTGGTTGCTTTTAAAATTAGCGAGACGTCGTGCGCGCGCGTGCTACGTGAAAACTTTACTTTGCTTATAAACTTTATTCACGCGCGCGAGTTAAAAACTGCTTTGCATTTTTTTTATTTTTCTAGCTATACGTGCGCTAATGTTTTTTTTTCTCCTTGGTCATTCGCTATATAGTGCGCTATATAATATAAACACATTCGTATATAAATTACGTTTATTCAGATTGTTGTTTACGTTACAGAATGAGAAATTTTTACATAATATAAATAAACGTCGTCGCCACTTGTATCGCGTTTTATTATCATACCTAGACGTTTCATTTGATTAACGCGCGGTCTCGTTATAACCACCACTATATATATATATATATATATATATACCACAGGAACAAAAATAAATGCAACACGCGCTAACGAAGAGAACAAACACGCGGATAAATTCATTGTAATTTCAACAAAACGGGTAACTGCTATATACATTCCTTGACAATAATATCTCTGGTTACTTGCGAATACGCTCGAAAAGCTACGCGCGTCTTTATGAATCGTCAAAATTTTAATCATAATTTCTTCTCGTTCTTATATTCTTACTATATTCATCGAAACTAACAGCTATATACACCATACTTACTCTGGTATATATACAAACGATTATCCAAGTGCGCATGATTAAACGAAATAAAGTTGCGTTCGCGTGCCGCGTGAAAATCAGTTTTACCGGTGTGTCAACTGTATCTATATATATATACACACAGAGACTTGGTGCAGTATAGCAGCACGCGCTACGCTGATTATGCTCCAGCGCGCTGCGAGCTTTAATTATCGTTAAAGCGATCCCGTGGGAGGATTGAGTCGTACCTAAAGCTGTGTATATATATATATAGTTGAACAGATCGATCGAGTAGTAAGATGTAGCTGTTTCTTTTTTTCTTCTTTCGTTCGATTAATTCTCTTAGACTTCGTCTTCGGTAAGCGGTACAGCACGATCCTCTTGCGTGAACGCTGGACTGAAGGTATCGTCGTCGATGCGCAACTTAGCTGCCAGTTGCTTAGCCATGTTCGTTATCTGAAAATACATAAGATGAATAAATGAACGATTAAACTATACGTGATATGCTATATGTATATAGAAATGGTCACTACGGCCGGTTCTGCATTCTGCCTTTGAGGAAAGTTTGACGCGAACGCATTTTAAAATGAGTTTGACTCGATCCTTCCTTTGAAAAAGTTGAAGTGCCGCTGGGTTTCAAAGTTCATGAAGTTATACGAAGGGAAAGGGATAGATCTATATACACAGGTCACAACGAGTATTATATATATATCTTGCGTAAAGCTGCGATGTAACTACTACTACTATATATACTTCAAACTGATTTGAGAGAAATCGATGGGGTAGAGAGCGAAGAAGGATATATGGGACACACCGCAGAAATGCGCGGGTAGTAATTCTTTCTCCTTAAATCTAATCGAGGTAAATAAAAAAAAGAAAGTGGGCAAATATTTTTTTAGGATAAACCGGTAATGGAGATAGATAGATAGATAGTGAAGTTTCATTCTGTTTGCGCACAAACTTTATTCGGAATGTTATATATATATATATATATATATAGAATGTGATGAGTCCTCGGTCAGCAATTTTTTTTTTTCGTAGAATGCAAGAGAACTCTCTGTTGAAGGTTTCCGCGAATAAAAATGTTGTTACGCATGTTAACGAGAAAATAAACGGCAAATCGAATCAAAGTCATTCGCAGAATTCGTAGAAACGTAAAATTGTTGTTGTACGTATATATATATATATATATAGGTGCACCAACCGCGTATCCCTTTGTGCACGCGACAAGCGCGAAATATATCCACAAGTAATTTTGCGCTTTGTAATTTTAAGCTCGCTACCACTCTCTCTCTCTCTTTTCGCTTCTGCCCGTTACACACCGTAAATAATCTCACCGAGAGAAAGGTCGAAAAGTTTCCACTTGAGAAAGAGAGAAAGACATTAAAACAATTTCGCTGTACAGCGCGCGTGTACTTTCTCAATAATTCACACTCTCTTATACCAAACGCTATACACGAAGAAGAAGAGCTATCTAATAATTACTTTCGCTGAAATGAAAAAAAAACACTAGCATAACCATCTTTTCCACAAATATTTACTCCACTCACCTGTACATCGACATCAATAACGGCAGTAACATCGCTGAGCATTATAAGCATCTCACGTGCTCTGGCAGGTTTCCTTCGTGCGTCCAATATCACCGCGTAATTAATGAGTACAAGAGGTTCCTGTGGCCCATGTGAATGTGCCTTTTCCAAAGCTTTTTCCGCGCCCTCGAGGTCGTCCAGTCGCTTCAGGGCCACTATGGGTAGCAACGACGATGACAATATAACGACATTAGTATGGATGGTGGTACGGTATATACTACACTAGTTATGTGTAGGAGTACGCGAACACGATCGAATTACAGTCCAGTCAGCGATGTGACGGTATAGCAATCACTGCGATATACCGATACATATATATACCTCCCGCGGGGGGGAGGAAAGAGAAGTATATGTGCGGCCGCGAGGGAGAGATAAGGAGAGAGAGAGAGAGAGTATGAGATGCATCGCAATGAGCAGTGGCCGGAGGGTATTGTAAAGAGGGACGTACGGTAAAGCGAGAGGGAAATTAATTTTAAGATGTCGTTGTGACTTGTGAAAAACGTATAGTTCTGAGTCCAAAAATGGAGACCCGTCATTTTTGAGAGGACACTTACCAAACAAGTTTTTTTCAGTCTTCAGGATATTACAAAAGTTACGTAAGTTTGAAGTTGAGCTTGAAACTGACGAAAATGATAGGAAATTCACGAAATACTGGAATCATGTATGAATTTGATGGTTTGTTTTCAACTTCTCCCTTTGTTACCATTTTTCGTCAGTTTCAAGCCCAACTTCAAACTCACGTAACTGTTGAAGGAATCTACATTTTCTAATTCTGCGAAAAAAGATTTGGAAAGCTTTCTCGTTTTCTGGTTGCTTTTTCTTTTTCCGAATTTTATATTGAGTTGTTATTAATGGAATTATTTTGAATCAAACCAAAGCTATTTTTAGTCATTCTTTCATTATCAGTAATTAGCCCGTAACTAATTGTTGGCACATGGATCCGCCTTGGCACCCTTTTCCATTTCATTTGTAATGTCCTAAAGAATGAAAAAAAACTTGTTCGGTAAGTGTGCTCTCAAAAATGACGGGTCTCCATTTTTGGACTGAGAAGTGTCCATTTTTCTGTAGAATGGCTCATATTATACGTGTGAGAGAGAGACTAAAAATGGAATGTCTGTGGTTAAGAAAGTATTATTTTGTAAGAGGAATGTTGGGTTGTTGGGCGAGGAGATGCTGAGGAATATAATTCTTTCGATGTAGGATGATTTATTTATGGTGTGTGTATATATATATATATGAGAAATCCGAGCGTTCTGAGGAAGGAATGAAGGAAGATGAGCGAAAAGATATTTCAGTGTATTTTCAGAATAATAAATTGTATGCTTTGTACGTAGATATATGATTAATTAAGTCTGGCTTATTGATGGAATATTATAAATTCTAAACTATTACAATGATTTTCACACTACCCACTAAAAAAGAAAGCGAAAGTCACAACACGAAACCATTTATATATCTACATAAAAAAATCTCCCTCTTCTTCGCGTAATATAATAAACACGTCATTCGCGCGTCTATATATATCTATAAAACGTATAATATACATACAAAAGAAGCATTTCCCCAACGCTAAACCGGAAACCATTCCATTCATCCGACTTCAACAACATTAACATATAGATATAAACATGTACATAGATATACTTACTTCCTAGTAGCGTGTAGGGTAGGAAACCCTTGGGATCGGCAGTGACGGCAGCGCAAAGATGGATAGCAGCTGACGCCGGCTGGCCTGTCGCCAGGAACACGATTCCCAGGTTGCAAGCTGCTTGTACAGCTAACGGGTTCAGGTAGTGTGCTCGCTTTAAGCATGTGATAGCCTATGGGCAGCGATATAGTATTATATATATAATGTTTACATTATCATTATTATGTATCTGTGGTTCCGAGACATAACGACATAAGTCCATTTTTTTTTAAATCGGAAAAACTTTGGATTTGCTTTCTTTAAATGGATCTTTTTCATTTAAAACTGTCAGTAGTAGCTAAAATATTGTCCTAAAGCTACGATATACGGAAAACCTAACAACATAAGTCCATTTTTCAAATTTAGTATGCGGCATAGCAACATGAGTCCAGCAGTGATTTATTTTATCCAACCAAATTGAATATAAAAATTATTTTTATATAAAATATATACAATAACTAGATAAAATTTATAATGCTATAAACTTTAAGTGCATAAACGTGAGAATTTTGAAACTTGGTTCATAATACTTGTTCTTTTACGAAATAAAAATAAATGTTTTTTAATTTATCGCGAATTCAAGTTGTATTCAAGTTGTATTATCTTTAACATAATTATTCGTTGATTAATTGATAATTTTGATCCGAATTCATAATTAAATTAATGAAAATGATCGAAAAATAAACGAGAACAGGACTATTAGATAAGTCCATGTTCCCGGCATAACGACATAACTTCATACTTTTTCGAGTTTTCACGAAGGAGAAAATGCATAACCTGGTCATACCACAGTGTAAATATTTATTTCAAATGTGTTAATTGATTAGTACAATATCGCGCCCTATGTCGTTTATTCCGATCTTACGAATAAGTTTGAACATTGGAATCCATATTTCTCAGAAACTCTAAAAGTTGACTTATGTCGTTATGCCTCGGAGCCACAGATATATATACGATAAGACGGACGGTTGAATTTCAATCTCTCGCTCTTTAGTTCTGAATTTTAATCGGCCCCAGGGAATATTGTACCCTAATAGTTTCACGCCCCTTTGCTGTGTAATTTAGAAGTCGTAGGGTACGGCAATGCCTCAGGCGTTTATGTAGAAAATGTATCGTAGCTCGCGGGTGCGAAGAGTGATGTTACGGTATTATATTTAGAGATTGGACGTACGCTGAAGTTGCTATATCATGTGCCGAACGAGTTTTTAACAGGAGAAGAAATAAAAGTTTGCATATAATGGATGACTACTGCTAATTTTACACCGACGATGGTTAATTATTTCTCGAGCTTAATTCAAATTTCAGTGAATTAAAACTGGATCAGTTACAGAGAAAGTGTACCAATCGATTGCAGATTCGGGTATAATATAGAGGAATTTAATTAACGATACCTTTGTTAACATTGATCCCGCGTTTCAGCGCCTTTGTAATGTGTACACCTATATATTTTGAGCTCGCGCGGCATTTAAATTTCCGAATGATGTTATACACCCAGATTCTTTACATGAATTTGTAAACAGCTTTTCGTTTTGTTTACGAATAATTAATTTCGTACTAATATAATATCTACGAATTCTACATAATATTTAAGCTTGACGAAATCCTCGACAAAATTTCCTCGAATCATTTTAGTATTAAAAGCTTAAAGCTCCTATATATATATATATATATATATATATATATATATATAGGAAAATAAATACTCTATATATATATATATATATATAGGAAATTCAATACTCTATATATATATATATATATGAAGAGTACTCGGGGGAACACAGAGGCTTAGCAAAAAAGAAAAAATAAATTCGCAATATTTCATACCGACAAAATGTATATCCGCGCGTAATCTCCGCTTAAACCCCTGACGTTTCCAGTAAGGGTAAGGGGATACTTTTCTCTATATAGAATATATACTTTGCAACAGAAAAGGCCAACTGTACCACAACCTCGTGTATTTGTACGGAAAACAAAGTAGCCACAAATGAAGCGAGTTGAGGTTGCTATACAACGAAAAGGCGGAAACCCCACAACCCGTGCCGAGCGTTTGATTAAATCATCGTAAAAACTCTTATATACAGCGTACAACTAGGTAGATACTCTACCGCAAGCGCAATGAAAAGGTTCGATTCATTACAAAACCTTTTGTACTTGCACCCAATGAATGTATATACATCTATACTAAAAGAAGGGTGAAGTCGGAAGCTCCCCCTTTTTGCGTGTGTTTTCCTGCAAGGCTTATATATATATTATATAAAAGAAGTTTTAACGAAGAATCGATTTCGCTTCGTTTTCTCCTTCCGCTCATCACCGCGAAGTAATTGTTTAATTAAAGAATGGCACGCTCGCACGCACGTGCCTCGGAACAATAAAAAAAAGGTAAGAAGAGAAGAAATTCACTCAATACTGTTAAAACTATAATATAATACGTAACGCGGTTACATTAAATGGATTACACAAATCCTTATATTCATGCGTGCGTGTTAAACACATACTATATATAGTTGGCAAAACATTTAAAGCTGATCTTATAATTTAGTCTCCATTTGCATAATGGGACAAATACAGCCCCGCGCTTGACATAACACAACTCCTTTGACGAAATTAACATAACACCCGCATCATGATGAATATAATAACATCAAAGCGCGCTTATATATGTATTAATGTACATACACATACGCACGTGTATACATAGCAGAACCAATTATATATATACATATGAAAATACTTAATCCTATTCGACGCACTATTACACATCCCATCTCACACGTATATAAATAATTATACTGATAATACGTATGGTAGCCATGTGTATCTAAACTAATTCTCTCGCACCCACTCTCACGCTTGCCTATAGGATAAAACATTAATCACGGAAGAGCACCGCGTTGTTCTATTCTACGCCTCTAATACATTCTGACCATACATTCCCTTGTCCTCCGAAAAAAAACAGCCTATATCCTCTTTAACCTTTGTTACATACGCCTTATACTACATCCTAATATATTCACGTCCACACACGCCCTCGTGTCCTGACATTCAACCCAATTAACCGAGTGTATATATATATCTACATTTATATTTTCCACATTCGCGAATCGTCAATAAAGTGTATTACTATTCCACGAGGACCCATCAACGCACATATATACACGCACAACCTTGTTGTGCAATGAAACAATAAAATAAGCGCGCGTGTGGCTCTATATAGGCAAAAATATATCGCGAACGCGCAGAAAAAGAGAGTCGTAAATAAGAAACGAGCTGAGCTGTGTGGGTCATAATTCATTGCGTCGCCACTGGTGTGTATATATATATACACACATGTTATATAGACGTCAAACTGGAGCAAAAGTCACGGAGACTCGAACTGTATAAATATACGGAGAGGAGAAGAAAAAGTATACAGAGCATCACGACAGTTCCGTAACAATCACCACGAATATATAAAATTAGTATTCTTCCGCGGTTTCGTCGTCGTGGCACTGTGATTTCACCGATAACTATATATACTGTCGCGCAGATATTTATACAATTGACAAGGCGTAGGACGATACGTATTTATCCCCCAAAATATACTGGGCGGGTATATATATATATCTATACGTCGGCGAAGAATAGCGATTTCCATAAATCTGAATAAATCATCAACCTCTCGCACACACGAGCGTTTCGGATAAAATCGCTTCTGACAGTTTTCTTAATGCCGCAGGCGGGACAGCAGTAGACCCTCTCTCTCTCTCTCTCTCTCGTACATATACATATACATGTACGTTCTCTGCTCTCTTGGCTTTTTATCGTCCCAATGAAGGCGGGTTCTTATCGATTTAAAACTCGACAACGGCCCCTTTTCTTCGCTCTTCCTGAGTGAAAATATTTTTACGAGCGTGAGAGAGAGAGAGATATGCATCAGGAACAAGAACACTGAGAAAAACAATGACGATGGGTACTATAAAAATGACAGAGGAATGGACACGTGGACGGATCAGGTAAAGTTGTGCGGCACACTGCTGACTCCTCATCTCTCGTACCCCTGCAGTTGAGTAGTATAGCTATAGCTAGGTTACGACGAGTGTTATTCCCTTGGGGTAAGAGAGAGAGAGAGAGAGGTATCTCTGACCGTATTTCTCTCTTTTCCCCGCCCGTCTTTATGCCCAGCTTCCTTTTTGCTGACAAACGCAAACTTAATTCAAATTTGTCCCCTCCCCTTCCTCGTTTCCTCGTTTCCTCCTCTTCCTAGTGCCATGCCACGCTCTCCTGCGCAATTATTCTTTCTCACTGCTCGTTCTCTCTCTCTCTCTCTCACTTTAGCCCTATATTCATACATTATATACACACGTAGCCAGGAAAAAAAAAATCTCGCTCCGCCGAATACTATATAAACATGGACCCACGCGGACATATAATAGCAGTACGCGAGCTTGACAAATTAATTTTTTCGTATATATATATATATACACACGAATGAGCTCTTCCGGCAACTGCGCGTTAGGAAAAATTTGCGTTATTATTATTACAAGAGAGAAAGAGAGGAAAAGGTATAGTATAGTGATACGACTACTATATACGCAACGACGTGGTTATGTCATATTTCACGACCCAGCAATTTTCATTCGGCCATTCGGCGCGCGCGATCCTGGCATCCTCTGCGTCGTTGTAATAATGTACGCGACGTTCTTAATTGGAAACAGAGGCATGCGCGCGTATATATATGTTACTGCCCTCCTTTTTTTTTGTCCTAATACAAACATAGAATCTCGCACGGGTAGACGATCCCTCGTGGCCATCGCATCAATTCGACTATAACTACGCGTTATTATATAGTCTCCTCCGATTTCTTCCGCACTCTTCTTCTTCCCCCCTTTATTAACGTCCAAGTCTGCGCTCTCAGTTATTTCGTTATACACAAGCCCTCCCCCCTCGTGGATATTATATTCCCTTTTCCTTTCATATAATCTTATATATACATATTCCCAAGAGTCACCGCGCGGTGCAGTTGATATCTATATGACAGGCGATAACCACGTGGTGTAATATAATCGGGTTGTCGTTATTAGGGGTGGAAACTGTTTGTATATTATATACATTATATGATATTATAACGTATATATATATAGTACAACTTACGGAAACATATTTCTGCTTGCCGTAAAGGCACATTCCAATGTTGTTCCAAAGCGCCCAAGATTCCGGCATTAACTGAGCGGCAATTTTGTACTTGGAGAATGCCACGTCGTATTCGCCTTGTATCTATATATACAACGAAAGTTAAATTGATGTTGTATGTATATATGTGTACAGACTTGTTTAAGACAGTGATACAACACGGAGCGGGAGTTGCTTTTTGTCCTCTATGTTTACCTGCATCACGTAAGCCAAAGGAAGAGTGGCTCGAGCGTAATTGGGCGACTGTGCTAGGACCGTGCCAAATTGCTGAAAGGCACGCTTGGTATCGCCTAATCCGAGATACATTAGACCCAAGTCCGTCGCTATTTGCTCGCTTTCCGGTACCGCGCTACAACAAGCACATCCATACATATACAGATGTATATACATAGTATAGGAGAGAAGGAGAATCGCTTTACAGAGACGTAGAGAGAGAGAGAGAGAGTGAGGAGTGCTGTTAAAGGGGGTGGAAAGATATTTGCACCATTGTATGTGTGTGTGTGTGTGTGTGTGTGTCGGGCTGTTAGCCAACGAAAAATCGATATCAACCCGCAGCCGCGCGAATGGCAGTGCGGTGGCGGCAGATAGCCGTGATTTTAATTAAAAAAAAATTACCGTATCCCGAAACGATAGACAGTTATATACGATATTATGCCATGTGCAGTGGCTGAAAATGCAAAACGAGGCGTATCAAAAAGTAGCTACATTATACGCTTCATTTATAATATAACCAGCAGCAGCAGCAGGAGTAGCAGTAAATGTGAGTTAATTTTCTCTCGGAATTGGAAATTGAAGTGCGAAATTCGCTTATTGTCAGAATGAAAAGTTTTATACTGTGTACGATATACACTCTGTCGTATACGTGATAAGTGTGTAAGGATATATAATAGGAGGTCTATAAATTTAGTACAATGATCTCGCGAATTTATTTAATCAGACAAGAAGGGCTATAACGTACGTATATAATACACATAAGCGCGCGCGCGCGTGCGGAAATGTATGTTCAGCCTGGGGGCAGTGTGACAGGAGCACTTTACTGGTACATATACCTATATACATATCCGCAGCGCATGTACCTACGGATCTAACTGATTAAACATTTACAGTAATCAGTAGGTACATTACACGATGCCGGGCGAGCCGTTCTGCGCAACGTCTTTAAATTTAAAGCGGATGCAAGCGTTGTTGACGTCGCGTCGCTATATATATCACGTGTGAGGACCGAATGCGATCAAGACGATTTATGAGGTTGGAATAAAGTATATACAAGGGGGTATAATCAGTTCGCCCTTGTGTAATTAACGCGTGGAGGGGAAGGGAGATGATTAAATGTGAAAATTATGTATTGGTGAATGGGCATCGTTATAGATGTGTAATTTAGCATAAAATTTTATGCAAATTGACGTGAAAAGGGGATGGTGTATAAATAATTTCGTGCTTAAAAAATTTTACATCTCGTTGGGGTTGATAATTTACGTGTTACGCTGATTATATTATTCGTTGTTGGAAAAATTATTAAATTTTTTTGTTTGTTATTAAAATCATTATTAATTAATTTTGTGTAATGAAATATCAAATGAAAATTAATGCGTGTAAAATTAAAAATTAGCAATTATGAAGTTTATATGGAAAATTTTAGAGTCTTTATACTTTGGATAGAATATATTATAATGCAAGGCTGTGCATTGCGTGTTTTACGAGGGGCAAAAAGAAAACCTCTTTTATCCGCAAAGCGATTCGCTTTTATGTTATCTTTTACGATAAGTAAAGAGCCACCAAATGTTTGTAATGTCCTGGATGTCGATTCTTACGACTCTAGCTAGTAATGTCATGGTGCATAATACAAATTGAAGCGTGGATAAGGTAATAAGAGCTTTGAACGGGTACCAATTGGATCGATTTTATCATTTTTGTTCATAATTGAGCAAGATTAATATTGTAAATTATTTCTAATTTCCGCTGTTTTAATGCGGAAAATTGTATAATATAAGCTCATTGAATTTTGATCTCGAATAACCATGAGCTACGATTAGTCTGTTAAAGTTTGATATTCAGAAGTTTATTGAGTAGAATATTGGCAAAATATTTAATTAGGTACTTCACAAAAATTTAATAGAATATTTCAATAACTTTCGTAATATAAATTGAAATGTCTACCGATTGCTCGATAAATTGGAAAGTTTGTGTTTCAATAAAATAGACTTCCCGATAGCCTCAAAAAAAAAATTATAGGTCTAGAGGAAAAAGTTTATGATGCAGTAAATTTAGAGTTTAGAGGTGATTCATAAAACCTGCATTATACATATATTACATAATTTCAACTTTGGAAATATATATTTTTCGACAACCCGTCTACTCCCGTACCTGTAAGATTTACAAATTTTCTCGTTTCTAAATGTTTAAAAAAGAACTTCAGATAAATTTGTTAAGACATCGATTTTTAAAACTCACCCTTCTTACTCTTTTAGTAGGTGAAAGGTTGAAACTTTTTCGAATCATAAAACTGCCAAGTTAAAGTTTTATGTGGAAAAAAAAAGAACAAATTCTAAAAGTGAGCATATACACTACACACATATCCACGTGCGGCTGCTTAAAAACTTACTAAATTTCGAAATACGATCTGGTTACTGCTCCCCCTTATCGATCGCAATATACCGTATAGTACCATAAACCTCCAAATTATCCTCTTAATAAAGTTCCCACTAAAAAGAGTTTACTAAAACCCAAGAGAGCATATATATTTACGTTAATCATACTAAGTAAATATTCTCTTAAAACATGAAATAATTTTCTTAATTTAACACGTTTACTCCGGCACGCGCCCGCTACTCCCTTATATACATTTTTCGATGCTTTCAACAGTTATTACAATCATCAAAGAATTTCTGAATTTTTTCTTAATAATATAAATTTGCTATGAAACACGCAAACAGTATAACCCGTGGAAAAAATAAAGAAATTAATACTATACTCTCAATTCCGGCGGACGGGCCGGCTAAACTGTTAAATAAAAATTTCTCGAGCCCAAACAACATCATTTTTTAAGTTCTAAAAATAACCCCGTCTTACAAGAAAAATATTTACTCAGTACGATTAAAGTAAACAACATTCTGATTTTAATAACCTGTTTTCCACTGCACACAGCTCCGCACGCTTTAATATTACCGATATTACAAATAACGCGTAGCGTAAAATATAATCCGCGGCTGTATTATAATGAAAATGAATCTATATAGTAAACAAACTTGAGGGCCTCTGTGTACACGGCGACGGCATCAATGATCCTATCTTCAGCTACGTAGAGCTTAACAAGCGCCAGGTATGGATTCTCGTTCTTCGTAAGCTCAGTAGCACGCAACAACTGAGCACGCGCTTCCTCATGCTGTTTTGTCCTCATGTAGCATTCGCCTGTATATACGTAAACGAAAAAGTTAAACATGCGTATACATATA
>JAWWEQ010010745.1:0-42117 GCA_035583055.1 Torymus tubicola | reverse complement strand
TG
Organism: Torymus tubicola; assembly: GCA_035583055.1. Lineage (NCBI taxonomy): Eukaryota > Metazoa > Arthropoda > Insecta > Hymenoptera > Torymidae > Torymus > Torymus tubicola. The sequence continues at coordinate 42,115 of JAWWEQ010010745.1, read as the reverse complement.
GAATTGAAGAAGGCGTGCAACCTGTATAATGTGACCATGAAATCAACTTTAGCAAAGAGAGTAAGAAGAGCTAATGAAAATAAGAAAAATGATAACAAAACGAATGAGCAGGAAAATTATGACGACGGAAAATGCATTTTTTGCCAAAATTTTTACTCAGAATCCACTGAAGACTGTGTATAGGGCATGATTTGCAGTCAGTGGGCTTATAAATCGTGTAGTGATTTAGATCTAGGAAAAATTATTTGTAATTATTGTAAATAAAAATTTAATGACAGAAAGGATCTTTGCTTTACTGTAAAAGTACTAAAAATTATTATTTATTTAAAATTATTAATTAATTTATATGTAAAATATATTTACTTTTGTAAAACAAAATGAAATGTTAACTTATAAACAATTTTTTCATTAAACAATGTTTATATTATTTCTAGTATGTCGAATACCGGTTAAAATTCATTTTGAAAAGATAATAAAAGTATCCAGTTTTACCCCGACAATTTTTTTTATGGGGTAAAACCGGATACTTTCGTAAATTATTAATAACATTTTTACAAATAATTTTTTGGCTACTTAAATCGATTTTCAGGTAAACGAAAGCAAACTAAAAACAACCCTACTGTTAAATATTGTTATTATTTGTTAATTTTATTTAATTAACAATTTGCAGAAAGTATACGGACTTACCCCAGTCTCCCCTAAATATTATTTCACACTGTGCGTGAAATAAATATCCGTGTGAATACAAATTATTCATTTGTAAAATATATAAATTATAAATATATAAAATATATGCTAGTTGTAATATATTAATTATACCATTACTAAATAAAATAGTGCGATTTATAGATTTATTAATTTATTAATTTTTATTTAAAAAATGTTGTTTACTCATGTGTGACTTTTTTTATTCGAGCGATGCGCGTCTCTTACACACTAGTTGCACAATATACTATTATGGTAACTCTCCGAGTCTTACACGCGTTTCATGAACTTTAGTTCCTACGGCTAAAAGACACCGCATGATCAAGTCCTTTACCAAATTCTGTTTGATTTGTCAGAATATTCAAAACCACTTTACTACGTTTCAAGAACATCAAAATTCATGTGCAATACCGCAGGCTTGCATCTTGGGAAAAGCTCACTGTTTGAAATTGTAATCAATGTTTCAATCAATATTTTTTATAATTATGTTTACCATATTGGATTCTCAAGATTAAACTTGTATGAATCTAACAGCAGTAATATTATCTTAGATACTGACTCAATGAGTTTCAAGCATTTTTAGCATACGTTTATAGTCGAATTTCATCGCTAACCAATTAATTTCATAAAAACACACTTCTTGCATATATTTATTTATAACAATAGTTAATATCTATAAATTTATAAATAATTTTAATCATTCTAAAGTTGGTTTTTTTGTACCTAAAAATGCAAAATATTCCAGTATTATGCGTATAATACCAAAAAGACTTGTGCTCTGCTGAATGAATAAAATGTTAACTTTTTAAAAACAGTGTTCAAAACTTTCAAATCAAGTTTTTGACCATTAAAAAGAATTTTAGAGAGAAGTCAGTAGCACCACCAGGAAGAAAAATTTTTATAGGTACATATGTGCTTTCTTTTGTTTTTAAGACATATTGACTCAGAATCATATACATTCAGTGTATATGATTCTGAGTGAGGTGAATAGAGCGCATGCACTTTATACGGAGATGGCGCCGCAGGTGCACGCACTCACTGTCATAAATAAATAATTTTTTCCTGGATGGTCTTTTGATAAAATTTATTGAGATGGAGTATATACATGATTTTAATAATCCAATCAATGATCCACACTACTCAACAATTAATAAACCTAATATTATTTAAACAGCCCAATCTCGCGTACGCATAGACTTACCTATAATCCATGACACTACATTCCTTGTAAATTGTAGTACTGTATTACCCGTCCTGAACTACATCGCTATGAACAGCAATGAAATCCTGTATACCCGCACCAATCGAAGTTCGATTAGCCATTAATGAGCGCAGCACAGTATTATCTCAAAGCTCTTCCTTACCAAAATAGGTGACTATATGTCGTTGCAGCAATGAATAAATGATGAAAAAAGGAGGAAGCTCTAGTTTTCTGGATCTGCTTCTCTGTGTAGTCTTTCAGAGGTTTATAGACGAGTGTGTAAGTATATGAGCCGTTCTACAGAAAAACGGACACTTTTTAACTCAAAAATGGAAACATGTGGTTTTTGAAAGCACGCTTACCAAACTAGGTGTTTTTTATTCTTTAGAGCATTACGAATGAAAAGGAAAAGGGTGCCAAGTCGGAACCATGTGCCAACAATAAGTTACGGGTCAATTACTGATAATGAAAAAATGATTAAAAATAGCTCTAGTTTGATCCAAAATAATTCCATAAAAAACAACTTAATATGAAATTCGTAAAAAAGAAAAATAAACTAGAGCTTTCAAAATCTCTTCTCAGAATTAGAAAATGTTGATTCCTTCAAAAGTGACGTGAGTTTGAAGTTGGGCTTGAAATTGACGACAAATGGTGAAAATTCACGAAATACTATGTAATCATGAGGAATTCGACTGTTTTTTCCAAATTCTCCCTTTGCTACCATTTTTCATCATTTTCAAGCCCAACTTCAAACTCACGTCACTTTTGAAGGAATCAACATTTTCTAATTCTGAAAAAAGATTTTGAAAGCTCTCGTTCTCTGGCTTCTTTTTCTTTTTTCCGAATTCCGTATTGAGTTGTTTATTATGGAATTATTTTGGATCAAACTAGAGCTATTTTTAATCATTTTTTCATTATCAGTAATTTATCTGTAACTTATTGTTGGCACATGGTTCCGACTGGTGAAACTCACTTCACCAGGCGACAAATATAAAAGTAATGCTCGCTTCGAGCTCGATGCACATGTGTATTCATAATCGCAGGAAAAAACTCTGTGTTTTCCCGGGACACTGGACCCGTTGTTAGTTCGCGCACAGTGATAAAAAAGGGTCAACGCTGGCCCAACCGCACGCACGTCGCGTGCGCCTTTTGGCCTGACTCGCACGTACACTCGATTCTACAACCACGCACAGTCACAAAGTGCGGAACAATGGATTTATTACTTTCTAACACTATTGGACCTAGACAAATATGTGATTATTTTCGCATTTGCCCAGAATGTCGCCTATGGCGTAGGAAAAAGACTTTCGTGAAAACCTACACCAAGAATATTCACATATTTGTCGCACATAAATCTATCTTATATTTATCGCGCCCGCAGCGTCGCCGACCACCTAGCTATATCGCGACAGCCCGATTAAAGACGTACGCAGGGCCTGCATTTCTTCAGGCAACCAAACACTGAGAAAAATATTAGGAGTATTAAATAAATATTTATTTGAATAGTGGTAAATAAATGTTTTACTTAAATCAAATAAATATTTATTTGTTACTACTACTTTAGCACTAGAATTAATAGTAGCAAATAAATATTTATTTGTTTTAAGAAAATATTTATTTACTACTATTCTCAATACTATATTTTTCTCAGTGTAGCTGGCCTGCACGCTCCCTGCCAACCTACTCCGTGGCAACAGGTCACAAAGAAGTCCGTTGCTCCTAAGCCCTGAATCTCACCTTTTACAAACTATCTTGACTATAATAGAGGGGAAATCGGTCATCCGAACAGTCCTTTCGATCGTCGTTCCCGCAAGTCTACACAACAGTAATAACTTACCAACAGTAGCGCTTGGAGCAGTCGACATGGGGGTGCGCACGTATAATCGATCGACCCCTGCCGCGTCACTTACATATTCCCTCTCTATAAACTACGCGAAAGAATAAATCGACCAGCGGCTCGGCCAAAACATGCATAGGGTTTGCACTCTATTAGTCAAACTACTCTCCTCACCAGTCGACTCCGTGGCCATCAGGTCACAAAGAAAGCTCGTCGTTCCTTTGCTCTGGGCCTCGCCTTTTATAAGTCCACTCGACTAAGGGTGAGGAAAAGCGGCCTACACAGCAGTTATCTGTAACTGCTATGTTGGAGTCACTCGCTACAGAGTATGCACTGTTATGATCCGACCCCGCTTCGTCGGTAACAGTATATATAGGGTTACTCTACTTTTCAAAAAACCACCTCGCAATTATCGATCTACTTTTAACTTTATTTAGCATATAAAACTGACTTAAAAAATAAAAATAAGTAGAATGCTAAATTAAAAAACAATAAAAATAATATTCTTAATATTTTCTACTTTACACACGAATTAATTTTTATTCATGAATTAAATTTAGCATATATTTCTGCTCATATCAATTTTTCAAAATTTCAAATGATATTTCTCAATTATGTGTTCATTCAGAGACACTTTCAATAGTGTCTAGGCTCTGATCATTTTGTATGACTTCAAAATACACCATCATTACATGCTAAATTCCACTATCAAAATTATGATTGTTAACAAATTCTTTTCTTTCGTTAATTATATCTTCGCCATTTTTAATTATAAATTTGTCTCTGCTACCTTTTATAATACGTAAATTCTACTCACTAACGTTATACTAAAACATCTAATTGCTATTACTGGGGCACGCTGGAAATCAGAGACATATTGTTGGACTCGAAAACGTGTACGCACAGGAATCGTCAACGTGTCAACAGCTCGGGTATATTCGCAGATCCTTAACAGGCTGATCGACAGGGCCATCATCGCCATCGCTTTGGCCCTAAGGCAGCGCGCTGCCGTTCAAAATTAACGCAGCGCATATCGTACATCCCCGTGTAATATCCTATACGCTTATTCATGGACGCGTGCGTCACGTGGTTATTTGTCCCCCGGCGAGAGACGGGCATCGAATTATACGCACCCGTGGGCGCGTGTACGTGCATCACAGTGTCCCATTGCAATTGCGAGCTCTTTTTGCCGCTCTGGTGTTTCTCATTTTTTGACAACGGCGATATACCGCGACGTGATCCGCGAGCGAAGTAGGTATAGTGCTGGTGTTCTCCAGCCTGATGTTCCTTTGATTGTCGTTGAAAATGATTTAGCGATTGCGGTTGGATGCGTTCGCGAATTACACGCGTTGCTAAGTTTCGATAACTTTCAAGAGTCTTGGTTTAATTTTGGCAATGCAGATATTAGAAAAAGTTATTTATTTTCCGTAATCTTTAAAATCAGTTTGTCAAAGTCAAATAATATAATTAATAATGCACTAAAATAAAAATTATCAATTAACCGAAAACACGTCTATCTATATGACATTGATTCATTTTTTTAACTTAACAATTGCGTCTATAGTATTTTGGATTAATAAATCTATTAAATTTATCATAATTAATTTTATTACATGAATCTGAAACAACTTATAGATAGAACACGAACCATTATTTACTTCTTGTGAACAAAATAAAGAATAAAAACGATGTATTCTGTTGATTCAATATAAGATTGAATTCATACAGCAAGTATATTTTATTTAAATAAATATAAACTAGGTATACCGTACAGTAGATAAGATGGACCAAATCTGCAATATTAATGTTCCTGCTGATGAAAAAGATTGCTTAGTACCGGGCTCTCGCCAATGTATGTCGGTCAAGGATTCATCAGTCTGGAGTTGTGACGTTCGCTAGCATGTTATATAGCAGAACAATTATTGTGTATTTCTGTACATTTTGCATGCAATAGTAGAAACTATTATTAATAGAAAGTAATTGATATTCTTTACAATAAATAAACTTTAAAATATTAATCAAATAATTATTTTATTGAGAAATCTATAACTAAAACGAGAAATTTCAATTATTACTTTTTTTAACACTTCGTGCACAAACATTGATGTCTAACTCAAGCTGTGTACGCATCATGTAAAAAAAATACTATTGCTCGCTTCATTCGGACGCAAACATCCCCCCAGGATAGAATCGCTTCCCCGCACTAGTAGTGAAATGTACTAGTTTCTAATCTTAGTGAACATAGAACACGTTTAATAATGAACGAAATGCCTTATACTATACTTTTCCTTTCAAATAAGCGATAACAAAAACGTTTACTAATATAGAAAGTGATTGAAAGACATTAACTTCTAAAAAGGTAATTCAATAAAGGTCGCATTTATATGATTCCTGTAATGGAGATCAGATAAAATAACGATTATTTTTTTAATCAGTATAAACTCTTATCGTTAAAATGAATTTCAACTCTATAAAAACCAAATGGGAGCTAATAAATACTTCATAAAAAGCATTTGAATCATGACGTAACTATCATCTTATTTTATTTCCCACGTTATTCGTATTGCGTATTTAACGCTCGGTTAGCTATCTCAAGTGATGCATATCGGCTTTTGATCAGCCCGACCAAAATAACCGCTGTATCTGCTATGATGCAATGCTACCTGTTACAAACTCATCCCTAAATAATCATCCGGACGTCACATTTACTGGAACGAGTAGTCGTATAATCCGTAATATGTATTTTGACATTAGCAAATTGCAAATTATCACTTACGTTTTAAACTTTTTATAATAATGATGGAATAAATATTATGAAGGATTTTATTAATAAACGGTACTGTTGTAGTTATACTTAATATTATATCTTATTGAACCGCTGTGTTTCATCTTCGGGCTAATATCGCACACATCAACAAATCCATATTACCATTGTACAGGTCAACAAAGATTCAATGCTTAGACCATAACCTCTCAAATGTTTAAAAGTGCCAGCTAGTATTAGTTTTATGTTTTACTCAAACTTTATACAAAATAATTTTCTTTTTTTCGAATTTTTCTGACAATTATTATATACAATACGAATTATTAGTTTATTTATTTATTTACAATTAATTCTGATATTATTATTATTAATAATAATAATAATTACTATTCAAAATTGATCTACTTCACATTTTTTATTCAAAAGAATATGTGTTTTAACTATACCCAGATAATACACAGTGTACACAAGGTAACTTCTCTGTCCTGACCAAATATGTAAGCGTGTTTTTAATACGAATATTTTTTCTGGAAGACATAACCGAATTTATCTTTTATCTTCGAAATGTTTTTATTCTCATGGAACACTATAGGAGGTAGAAAACAATACAAATATTTTCTTTTTATCGGAGGAGGTGTAATAGTAACGTAACTCTATATTGCATGCGCAAGTAAACGAATCATAACAGTATAAAATCCCATGCAAAATATATGAAAAAAAGGTCTTTCTTAGGAAATAGCTTGATAAAATTATCGAAAAGTAAATAGTTATACAATATTCATTCAACAATAACAAATTTTACTAATTTTTTTAAAAAAGGTTCAATGTTACAAAATGTTTAAAAAAATAATAAACAGTTTTTTGAAATAAGACTTTTACTGCTGTGGATATATATAGGATTCTGATCGAGAACTGACACATGCGAATCGCGCCTCTAACCCAGTACTGGTAACAGTATTGATTAAGTAGTTGAAGTTTGTAATATGGTTATATTTGATTTCAATTTTGAGTTAAATTCAATGTTTTTTTATGCAAAATGTTTAATTAATTTTGTTCTTAATATATTTATCCAGGATACTTCGTTGCCAAATGTAAACTACTACATAAATAATTTATTTCCATATGCCAAAACGTTTGATCAATAAAAAAGAAAAAGTTTTTTTTCTAAACTTAGTTATGTAAAACATTTTTGCTGAATAGATTCCAATTGAAAAGAAACCTGTCTCTAGACTTTCAAACAATGCATCTTCTTAGCACATTTAGCAACTCTTCGTACAGACGTGAACGTTCTTCAATCAAGTATACCCTGTCTGTTAGTCGATTCAAAGAAAATCTTCATGTGCGCATTGTGCTGCAGCTTTTTCCGTAATTAGGATTCCGATAACGAGTTCGTAAAGCGATTACGTGTTGACAGTTACCAAGCGGATAATGCGTATCACCTACACGATTTATTCAATTGACTTGGAACTAATTTCGCTAGAGAACGTAAAGGAATTCTAGAACTTTAAAAAAAATTTGTTCGTTAGTACATACATGGATGCGTCAAAGAAACTAGCGATAGTAAAAAAATATCGAAAAAAATCAATCAAGTGTATACATGCAAAGTTGACGATCAATAACTTGACATTCATATAATCAAACAATTAGAAAATAATTTTCATCCTTTCATTTTCTTACAGTCATAATTCAACATCTACGGTTTACCTTGAGAAAATTGCATTAAACCGCTCGCTTTCTTCGGAAGAAACACAGAAAATTGCTTTTAATTTCTCGTCAAAATGAAAACACTAGAAAAATCGTTTTGAGGAAACCAGTTTTCTCAGTATCTTCACCTTTATCCACGCGCACTGTAGATTTTTGCATTTACTTTACACAAGTATATTAAATAATTCAAATCTAACAAAGAAAAAGATATGAAAAATCTTCGAGTTAAAATTTCATCATCTGCCGTAATTGCTATTTAGACGTGGTATAGACATGAATAATATTATTAAACATTCCACAGGAATTTGTTTACGTTTAGCAAATAGACGAATTTTCTCTGCTTATATTTATGAGGAAAATAACAGTTTCATTTTATGTGATCTATCAATTTTCCAAACAAAAAAATTAATTTCTGAAAACGTCAGTTTATATTTCCTTCTTATAGGAAAAACTTTTTATACTTATAAAAAAACAAGAACTTCTAGTATAGAAAACGTTATAAAGTTATGAGTACAAGGAATTAGTAGAATATCATTTTAGCGTTAAAGTTTCGCTTTTTAAAGGATTATACAGAAACATATCAGAATTCGCAGTATGTTTAAACAACTTTATATTTATTGCTATTTGTTATAACGGTTCCTTTCTAATGGTTTGTTAAAAATAATAGAAAAAAATTTTGGCTGAACTTATTTATTTTAACATTCATTATTGTTAATATTATGGCATACTAACAGTATTTATATTATATACTAAAACAAATATTTGAATTCAAGGTGGCTGCTCGGCGTTCGGTCATTCTTGTTATGGGGGTCACGGTAAGCGATCCTATCCTGACAAGATTGACGTCAATTTGGCGAGGAATAAAGAGGAGGTGCAACAGCAGGTAGACTATGACCTGGCAAGGTCAAACAGCGAGAACATTGCACTGATGTCACCGCAGGAATACGGCCAGCAACAGCAGCACTCTCTCAATTCAATTCACGATCGTCCTAGTTCAAATTCGTGGTCGTTATTTATCAGGAAGCTGGTTAGTTGATGATACTCTACTAGTCTTTTATTTATCTTCAAATTTATGATGTTAATTTAATTATGTTTTTAATTGTATCATAATTTAAAAGTGTTAGGAACGTTATATAAAAATGAAGAATTCCATGTATTATATATGTGTGTTATATGCTGCATTATCTTTTAATTAATAACTTTATTTTTTCCAGATGGTGCCGTTTCGTCGCCCATACATGGCTTATTCCGAAACTCAAAAGTGAAACACTTCTATAATTGTGTGTAAATCATTACGAACGGGAAATAATTAGACGAGAGGCAATCCGATAAGATTAATAAATAAATTAATAAATTATTATTATTTATTCACTCATTCTTCAATGTTATTTAAATAAAGATATATTATATATTCAGTAAAAACTTTACCAAGAATGATTTTTTTTATTTTCATAAATAAACATGACTATTAATAACGAAAATTTTCACATCAATGTTACGTTTTTTAATAAAAGCAAGTTACATAGTCACATTCCAAACTCTCTGTAATTTCATATACTCTCTTGTAGAAACGAGAGTTACTATTTCTAATTTAAAGTTCTAGAACTTTAGGCAGTGATGTATTGGGAGTACTACTCAAAAGACTAATTTCACTTTAATATATAAATAGCGTATTACCATTATGTAAACAAAAAGCTTGAGTATAATATTATTATTTATCATCTGTTACAAGAATAAAAAATCAAATTATATACCAATCAGATCTTTTAAAGAATAATAATGTTAAACTGTAAATCAAGAAAATAATTTAATTTGTTTGTGTATTGTATAGAAATGTATATATTCATTAAAAATAAATATGTTAAAAACTATTATGTTTTTTTTTGTACTTAAAAATATAATTGATTCATGCAATATAATGGCACCTACTGTAAAAATCAGTATTTTATTGTGATTTCTTTTTAAATAATATAAAGAATAAACGCGTTATTTCTTCAACTAATTTTTACTTGATTCATTTTCCATTGAGAGTATTCAAATAAATTAAAAATATAAATTATTTTTGAATATTGAAAACAAAATTAAAATTGCAAACATTACTATCTTACCGTTTCAATATTTATTTTTATAATATTTATAATCGCCTGACTTTTATTACGAAACTATTTTAAAGGAATGTTCTTTTAATATATTAGTTTTAGTAATTTTTAGTATAAAATAATTTTAATATTTTATTACATCTCCTGAATAAAACCTTAATTTGTCAAGAATACATACACAATAGATATTTTACTAATTCATCATTCATAATACTGTAATACAGCGACATCTTCTTAGAATCTTCAACTGTTACGGGCTGTATGCACATTAGTCGGTAAGCTAGGAATTTGTCGGTATGGTTACTTTTCATGTATCTACTAATGGCAAATTAACAATTTTTCTGAAAATTATTTTAAACTCGCATCATAATTACATTTTATTAACGTAGCGTACAAAAATATCATTAACAACATTGCAACATTTTAAAATAAACTGTCATCACGTCAAAAATGAAATTTATTTTAATTTCATTCTACATATTTTTCTTTAGCTATCAAACAGATGTTATAATAAAATTCGCGACAATTATTTTAAATTTATATCGTATAACTGAAAAAGAATTTAAAATTTTTAATTAATAATACCAAATATCAAGTCATAGTTTTATTATTTAACAGCTCACTGAGAAAAGTTTGTAGGTGTTTATCATAAGTTATAAAATGCCCACTATAGAAAATAATATTTCGATAATAAAAAATTATATTTTTATGATAATATAAATTATGATATTGACTTAAATTTTCAAGCAATAAACTGTTTAAGATCTAAGAGATTATGATGCAAATTTATTTAATTTAGTAAAACGATCAACCAAATAACAATTTATGCATTCTTTTCTCAATGATTACAATACTTCACGATTCATTACATTGGAGAGTTTTAGTCCATGCTATATGTATATTCATTGAGTCTTATACGTTTTACTCACTCACAATTGGCCTGCAAAAGTCATTGGCCGAGCTGAAATACTTTATACTTCATTGTTAAAATTTCTAAATTCAACATATAATTTTGTTTATGTTTGTTCTTGCCAGTCTTAAATAGCAAATACTATTTTTACTTGTTTAACGATTCAGATAGAACTATAGTTAAAATACATGCAGATTTTTCTCTATTCATATTTTTGTAAGAAGTTTCAATAGTTTTTTTGTAAATATACTAATTATAGTTGATAATGTTCTGTTTGAAGATTTGACTTAGAAAATCCAAGCCTCATATTTTCTATGTCAAACTTCGTTAACTAACTTTAAATCGAACATATGCGTTAATTTGTAAACACAGACTTGCTCAGTGATTACAGCAAAAAGACTAAAATATTTTACAATGTAAATAAAATATAAAGGTGCAAGATAACTATTTGTCTATAGCTTTTGGATAAATATTTAGATATCCCGATTGTCAAAACTTGCAACTTTCTGGTTCTTTTTTAAGTTTTAGTGTCATAGTGCAGAAAGAAATAAACCATCGTAAATAAAAATTTGGAACTTTTGGTTACATTTTAATTATCCCGTATGATAAATGATGTTCAAATTAAAAGGTTTCTCATTTCATTTTTTCATCGATATTTTTCTGCAAAAGAAGAGAAGAAGAATGTTAATAAAAATTATAAATTTTAGTCATAATTCTTTGATAGCATTATACCTTACCAATATCTTGAAAAGTCCAAATTTTATTGCCTCATCGTCATTGGTAAAATCTTTATGTTGAGGTAATAAGAGAATATCTGATGGTTCATCCTCTACCATTCTGGGATCGCCTTTGAAAATGTCTCTCACGTCCGCATCTCCGGAAAGTTTTTCCATCGCCGTACTGTTAAAAAATTCCATTACTTAATGCTCTTATTTAGACATGAATTGGTTTCTGAGTTTCTTTTAAAACTACATTTGTTGACCAATACAAATAATTTCAAAGACAACGCATATCGTACATAAACGAAATTGATGAACCTTGTACTAACAATATTAAATTAATAAAACAATAATAATTGATTTTTCAAACGCACACAATCATAAAGTTATTTGAAAAACTCTACAAAATTCGCTAAATACTAGGCAAGTGTAAAGGAGCGGATCTTTGCTAAACTTCAACATTTGTCAATATTTTTGGTATATTATATGCTCATTTTTAACTTTCATGAGTCTGAGAGCAATGGGCATTGTATTCTAATAAAGGCGTATAAAAGCTCGCATTCTCTACTTTGATATTCTATTCCTGAAGTATGTGTCACATACCTCGTCCCTCTCTGCCCTTTTCTCTCTCCGTCTCTCTCCTTCCCTTCCTTCTCCACCCTTCACTTTCTGACGTAATTTTCTGTGTTTGAAGTATGCATAATTTTCAACATTTTTTAAAAATAGAGTTTTTAATGACAGAAAAGTGTATACCACTTTATGAACAGACAAGCATACGATCTTATCGATCGCATACGCGATTTTCTTGTACGTTAAGTGATCTCTTTGAAAAATTTGTATTTATTTTAAGAACTTGCTCATACAATAACTTCTTTTACTTAATTACTTAATTTTATCATTATTTGTTAAACTACATTACATCAGTTTACATGTATAATTACCAAAATCATGTGTTTCCTACAGTAAACGAACGTTTACTAATTAAAAAAAAAATTAAATAAAAGATGCTGACGTGTATGCTCGTAGATTGGAAAAAAAATGTTTTTGTGTATACGTGTGCATATATGTACAGAAAAAAATGACGATTTCTGTAAGCTAACGAATATTATGAAAAAGATTCGTTAAAAATCAATACTTAATTATTCTCCTTCTATGTGTCAAACAATATATTAAAAAAGTTATTGATTAAATATTAAAAATTGTTAAAAAATACTTTGTAACAATTTCTTTACTTAATTAATAATATTAAAAACTGCTTTAAAAAATTACCATTTTATGATCATTTGAGTCAAGAATGAAAGAAGTTGTTTTTTTCAAAGTGATTCTGCTTCGTTTTAGTTTTCGAGTTCATACAGTTTGTGTATGTCCATTATTAAGTAATAAACTAACTTTTCAAGTATTTAATTTTTACGAATGCTGACGCTTTGACAGATCCCCTAAATATTAATTTTATTGTTCTTTTTAAAATTAACAACTTTTCTTACGGAAATGATCCCTCTTGTGATATTAACAATTTTCATCATGCTACTAACATGAATAAAAGATAATTCATTCAATATTAAATAAGGGATTTATGAGCATAGTTTCCGCTAAGTGGCTGGGGGTTATAAAAAAGCAGAAAAATGCGACGCACCTGCGTCTGATGCCAGCCTCGTCGTCGGGTGGCTGGGACATCATAGCCAGCGGCGGCTGCTGTTGTAGTTGCTGTTGTTCCGCCAGCATCCTCGCATGTAATTTTGCGGCGAGGGGCACGTGCATCAGCTGACGATTCACCAGACGCGAAAGCAGCCATCGCTCGCCGTAAGGAAGCCGTCGGTCTCCACTCGGGAAAGAGTCCATCGGTCGGGCGGCGGCGGCACCACCACTGCGCTTGCCGTGAGCTACCGAGACACGTCAACCAGATATGAATAAAGGAAATATACAAAAGATACATGTTTTATCTTTTTCAAAGTTTTTCACGTCAACTTTTCTATCGTAAATCAAACGTCGTTATAAATAGTGACGTTTTTTATTCGAAATGTATATATTTATTCGAAAAGTATTCACAACACTAGAAATTCAGTTTTTTCGAATGAGTTTCATCTAGTGAGTAAAGTTTTCTGACAACATATAGAAATTTGACTTCCCCAATCAAGCAAAACAGTTATTTTTATTTTAATATATTTGTACTTGAGAAGATGAGTATAAAAAATTACAATTTTACAAATAATACCTGTTACAATAAATTTACAAAATAAGTTTTTTCTCTATGATACTCGAGTTTATTTGTAGTTTAAAGAATTAATGAAATGCTTATTATGAACAAAGTTCAACATAGTATGAAGCATAACTTCGAGTAAACGTAAATGTGTAACTTATTTTCTTCCCAACTTTCCTTACTATAAAGAAAAAGTTTGTTAAATAGCAATATACTGCAATAAGCAAGTTACTAATTTCAAATGAATCTGCTATATATATCAAGTTTATATTCATGGAATATAATATTTTTATTTATTCGAAATATTTTTTATTTTATGAACTAGTAAAATCAAACATTTTATTATAATGTTCACTATTACATATAAAAACTACATATGTTGAGGTCGTATGGCTCGTACGATCTCTGCAACAAGTTAGTTTTTATCTTGAAAACAGCAATAATTAATTACATAAAATATTTGACCAATTTTAAATCCTCGTTATTAATGCAACATGAAATTAATTTATCATTTCATCTGAATTTACGCGTTCTAATCATTTCAAAAGCTGATATAAGAATTCTACTTTTTTGCTTTGATTTCTAACATTTTAATTATATTCACATCTAAATTGCTAAATTGTTTTACATAATCATTTAACATGGATTTCACATTAAAAACTAACTATAGTCAGGGACGATAAGAATCATATATCTTAGCCCATATAATTAAATATCAATAATAACAACGTAGTTAAAAAATGTTATTCATAATTTATTCGAGTACTTACCACCCCAGCACGAATGTCCGTAGCTCAAACAGGAACCTGAAACTCGAGTTAAAATATATCATTGCTAAGGATAATATAACAAATTAAATAACAAATTCAATAAAAAATTTTATCATTCATCATTTATCATTCATTAGACAAAAACAAACTACAATATGGAATTGTAAAAATTGAACTTTCGAAAATTTATAAAAAATTATTAACTTTCACTTTTTTTTTAATGAGTGCAAGAAAACTGTTTAAGTCATTGGTTATGATGAAATGCTTGTTAGTTAATAAAATTTGTATTTTGTCATCTGAGTTTATCTTTCACTTAATAGATTAAGGTTGTGCGATATTTTAGTATTTTTTATTTCAGTTATAATTCAATGATATAATAAGAGGTAAATAGAATTCCCTCAGCAAGTACACTGCTTAAACTTTTCCTCCCACGTTTCCTACTTGGAATTCGTCTGCTTCGAGTGATTTAAACAGTTATTTGAATCGCCATACGACATCTAAGAATGCTACTTGGAATAACCTGCATTGTCTCCAACGAGCCATCGCAATCTTAATTAACGCTTAACGTACCAATAACTGCAGAATACCACATTTGCACAAACGCGCCTCTTCAATAACATTAGCATTGCAAGTAAGCTCTAATCTAATAATAGAAGAAAGGAGAAACATCAACACAACGCGAATGAGCCAATGCGACGGCGATGGCGCATTGTGTGCGTCGAGCGTTAAATACGCTATGCACCTCTAGTTGAGGCGAAAAAGGCAGCGGGATATTTCCCGAGTGTGTTTAAGCGGCGACGCGGTATAGTTGTACCCGAGGGAGAAGCAACTTGTGCGAATTTTTCAGTTCGATATTATCGAGCTTTAACGCTGCTGCAGCGACGACGTAAATCAACAGGTGCCTTTCTCGCGCGTGGCGGTGAGAGGAAGATATTTCAGAGGTCGCGGAAGATAAACGCTAGTCTCGTCGAAATAACTCGTCATTTTTTGCTACATCTGTATTATATACTTCTCGGCTTGGATCCACTGACTTTGCGTTATCCTTTTTCTACCCTACAAGATTGTATTAAAATTTCATTTTTTATCTAAAATCTATGGATGAAATTTCGTGTGAAATTCTTGGTTTTAAATTGAATTTTTAAGTGTTTGCTTAGATAAAATCAGTAAAATATCAATTATACTTCATCAACTGTAGTTAATTCAATCAATTTTAATATAAGCGTATAACTACAAATATAAGAATGTGTTGAACAAGTATAATATTTACATGTTGGTTCAATATATCACAAATTCTTGATTTTAATAATCATTAGTTATATATATTATAATCATTAATTTTAGGTAAGCTGACGATAGTAAAATATATTCTTGTAAAATATATTGAACATTATAACTAAAATCATCTTTACTAATAAAATATATTTTGATTTGCAAATGTTTGTTTTTCTTAAATTCTGTGTACTTTCTAAAAAAACTATATAGAAATTTTTTATAAATTTTTTGAAAAGGAGAAAAGATTTTAGTGTTTTATTTTTATTTTGAAATGTAAGTCAAATACGGTAAGCATGGGAATCTTCAAATAATAAGCTTTTTCGGTCCCTATATTTGGCTTTAGCTCGTTATTTCTGGTTGTAAACTACTATTACATGCCGGCTGAGAATATTTGAACGTGGACCGTATATTTTTCCAAACTTTCCTTTCCATCCATGCGTTATGGCTTAACCAATAACTTCCGCCGCTTCAGGGAGTGAAAAGTGTATTGTGCTCACGGCGTACGTACCTATACACACTGTATAGGAAAGGCGTTAGCGATTATTTCAAATCTCATCCTTCTTATTCCTTATCGTGAATAAAAGCATTCTAACGCTACATATAGAAATGCTTGTACTGAGTTCCAAAAGCACAATACGTCCTACGCCATCTTTAATCTTTTATAAAGTAGATTTCTAACATACTATGCTTTCTATTCACTTTTTTCGTTTTACGTCTGTGAGTGGGAATCGCATAAAATGATAGGTTTTATATTACTTGAACGCTTATGGTATAAAAATAGTTTATAGAACGGTGTGGCCTAAGCCCGCGCCTATGTCACGCCTATCCATGACCTAAGTAGCCCATTATTTCACCGCGTTTATCACACTCGCTGCTCTCGTGCGCTAACCTCGCGGTGCAATAGTGGCCTGCTCGCTCACGGATATGCGTGATGGCGGGCTTAGGCAGGTTGTGCTATAAAATTCTGTACGATACTCGTGCCTTAAGTAACCCATTATTGCACGGCATTATCGCCCTCACTTATAAGGCACATGTATCGTAATGTACTATTCTACGTTTTTCTTCGTGCAGTTTTTACTGCGCAAAAAAAATCTATTAGGATTACATCTACTAATTTAAAAAAATATATTCAGTTTGCTGGGGGAAAAGAAAATATCAAACTTTGTTAAACTTCACAATAAAGTTTTGTTCAGTTCGATTTGTTCTCAAAAACTTATCTATATTCCTTATAAATACAATATAGATGCATCTTCATTGGTATTGCTACACAGTATATATTGAATTCGATTTCTTTTTAAATGATCAAACTATTAATCAAGTTAATGCTTAATACCCAGCATATGTACACCTCGAGCAAGAATTTACATATTGCGTATACTATGATGTTCCGACAACATTTGCTTCTGCATTCACCTTCTTACCTTGACGCATTTTAACAAGATAAACACGTGGTACAGCGCAGTGCACAAGACTATAGACAGCGTATTTTTGCATCTTTGATTATTTCTTGTTTTGGCCTGTATATACTTATTGTTTCGTAGTAGAGAGTAGGGAGGGGAAGTCCGATGAAAGTCGATACAGAAAACATGTTTGTTAGGATTACAAAACAGCACCTTTTACAAGCAGTGTAGTATGGAATATCGTTAAAAAATTATATAGAACAAGTATTTTACTGTAAGTTAAATAAAAAAAATGTACAAAAATGATAGGAATAGCAGATATATGTTGTATATTATTGAGAGCTAAAATTCAATATAGTAATATTTATCATTATCTTTGAAATTAAATATTTTTTTTACTTTCAGAAAAAATATTTAATAAATCTTTTAGTATTTTATAAGATATTGGTCGATTATTTTATCAATTTGAGTTGGCTCAATGTAAAAGTAGTCTGTCTTAGAATGTTAAAAAATTGAAACTATTAAATTTTTTAAAAGATTCCATTTCTTACAAGACAGTCCTTTGAATTTTTTCAAAAATTTACTCAGGAAATCCTGAAAAGCGAATCAATAATAGATGGAATGCCTTATTATTATTGACCGGATTTTTTAGTCGAAAAGTCGAAACTGTATTTTATTTGCAAATCTTTCGCAAGGAAAACTAGGCCAATCTTTACCCTCTACCGCATTTCTGCTCGGAAGCCTTTTTTTGCTATACGTTTAAAACACCCATAACGAAATCTTAATAAAACTTACTAAAACTGCTGTATTCTTAGCTAGCACTTCACGATGATTCCGATATTTAAAAAAATCTGAAAACATTCCACTCGTAAAATGATTTTAAAGCTCATGCTTAAAATCGTACGATCTCGTAAAAAAATTCAACCTAAATTTTGCATAAAATCGACAATGTAGAAACACTTGACTGATAAAGTTTTAAATACACGAACTACTACGCGTACGCGCGTATGTACGCGGAGGAGAATAAGTCGAAAGAGAGGGATAGAGAGAGAGAGAGAGAGAGAGAGAGTAAGGGAGAAAGAGAGGGAGAGGGAAGCATTGTGCTGGCGAAGTGCGGCCGGACGAATGGCTGCGAGAGCCTCAACTTCTCCCAACTGAGTCGTAAAAAAGGAGCTAACATCGTTGCCTACACTCCCGCATTTGTGTCCCCCTTCCGCCTCGTGTCAACCCCCGTGCGGCGCGCCGCGGCGTTTGAATTCTATTCGCCCCGCCGAAGCTGCTTGCGCGTTATTAGGATCCGGTTAAATTTTAACCAGTCGATTCGTGACTGTTGAAGTATTGATGAGACCTCCTGCATAGACTAGTAGCTATGGTGAGTCCGTATATCTATATAGGTACAATATTTCCCTGCTTTCACTTTTTTCTTAAAGAAGCGAAGAGGGATTCATTTGAAATTGTGCCTGCATTTGCCACGGTTCACCGGTCAGTTCAATTTAGAGGTCAAGGCTGGATGTTTTGCACGATGAGAAAAGATGTTGCGAACATCGAGAATATGAAAGAAATAGAGGAAGAAAGAGAAGAAAGCGGTGGAAAGCATATTACAAGTTCAGAGAAGCTGTACCAAGTAATTGCTATATAAATAATTTACAGAAAATAAATAATTTAGCTAGAATTTTAAACGTTAATTTATTTAATTTATTCTAATACGTATCCAGAAGATATACTCCTATACTATAATTAAGGTGCATATACAATTATGAATTATGGCTGAACTTATCGATTTCAAAGAAAAAGAACTATTATATGTATTTTTTGACATCTAATCTATTAACATATGTATCTAATATCACGTTTCATTTTAGAAACAAAAAATAAATGTTTGTGTATTTTATTAAACTTAAGTTAACAAAAAGGAACTTCGGTTAATAAATGGAAATGTTTAATAAATATATTCGTATACAAGAAAAAAACAAATAAAATTTAGTTATTATTTGTTTTGAATAGCGAAGTATTTTGATATCAGATTCACGTGTAATAAACAATAAATATTTATTTATTTAATATTCTTTTAAAAACTTAATACAAGAAAGGTGTCTTTTGATAAACGAAAAGAATCGAATGTTCCGACCAATAAAAGCCAAAGTAACAATAGCTTTCTTTCCTTTTGCTGGCATCCTTATATGTTATCCCGATTGTAGGTTACCAATTTACTCACCGAAAATCAACCTGTCATCTTCAAAAAATTGATAATGTATCACACGAAAGTCTAGGAAATTTTGAAGTTTTAATTTTACAAGATAAGTTTTTTATCAATATACATAATATTTAGAATTTCTATAATTAACAAAAATAATTTCATGTGATAAATAAAAGAGCATTCATTATTTTCCCATAGAATTTCTATAAGAAAATAATTTTTAAATATCAGTTGTATTTCTCAATTATTATATTGCATCTTAAATGTTTTTTTTATTTCTTCAATTTTTCGTAATCATTTGAATACATCTTTTTATGATTCTCTACCACGGTAACAATACTTTTATTCTGACATAAAATAAAGCAACGTTGAAATACCGCGGTGCCGTACAACCACGCCGAAAATTGGATCTCATCGAAGTTCTTAGTAAGAAGTGTCGCATATAAAATTCAAATACGTAATAAATGTTTGTTGTTTTTTCGAAGGATTTTCTCTTTACTAGTTTAAATATAAAATGCAAGATTCTATTTGTCATTTTCACTACGTAGTAAATAATTTTAACAATGTCGAGCAGTGCTATAAAACTGAATGGCAGATTTTTTGTTAAAGACTTCTTAAAATAATTCCTTAAATTATTATTTTTTTTATTAAATATGACGAGTTAATTCTATTGCATTAAAATTAGTAAATAGGATTAATATCAATTATATATTATAATATAATGGTTTTATTTTGCCTCTAAAAATAACTAACAGATCTGTAGTTTCAACGTTACGAAATGCATCTAAATACTGATAATAGAACGGGAAATAGTCACAGTATATGTAACTTATATAAAACACATAATAAGGTTTTTATATGGCAGTAGGCATTATATTTTTATATAACGCAAAGAATATTATTGCGAATCTAATAAATGAACCGATCAGAATCTCCAGCTGTTTACAAGTTTACCTATTCGCTAAATTGAAACTCATTTAGCTTGAATTTAAATTGAACTTCATTACATGTACAGTTTCCTTTCAATCATCTTCGAGAAACAGAAAAAAACTCCTTTTTCCAGTGATTACACATATCTGCAATAGTCTACTAACGTCATCCGCGCACTTGAAAGATATACATTCACTTCCTCCACAATACCCGCAGTTAAGTTCAAGAACCTGTGCAAGCGCGTGCATCGCTGTTAGTCCATAATTCACGATGCGTCGAACAATAACCGATTTGTCTTTTCCATTGTGGCAACATGGGAGAGTCAGAGAAAGATAGAGAGCGAGAGTGTGGGCAGAGAAAGGAAAGAGAGAGAAAGAGCGACTGATCTATATAGATTCGATGCAAGACGTCGCCGAGGGAAATTCGTCAAAGACCGCTGCTTCCCCACGCATTTCTCGTCTCCACGCGCTCATGCTCTCAAGAGCGGCGGGCGATTGGAAAACCGTTAAGAAGCCGATGGCACGTGAATGAAATCTTTATGACTTTATATAGCGATACCGCGGCCAAGATTTCCTTCGGGTGGAAAGTGCGAGTTTGTTTTTCCGCGGCTGCTGGGCTGCAGTTTAATGTATCGGGTTAAGCCTTCAGATACGAAAGGAATAATAACAATTGTTCTGCAAACGATCATTTAAAAGAAGATTATAGATGCATAAAAGAATAATTAAAAGTTTTTATATTAGAGAAAATATTGGCGAAATCTTAAAGATTCGCTATATTACTCTATTTTTACTATTATTTATGTTCAATGAAATATGCGAAAAATAAAGGAAGTCTTCTTTTTACAAAATTTTCAATGATCTTTTAAGGTTTTGCTTGAAAACTAGTAAATTACTTGCATAATGCTTCATTTTTTTTCTTATAAATAAATTTATGAATAAAATATTGAAAATAATAAAATTGAGTGAAAAATCAGTCTTACTAAAATCTAAATAATAAAGTCGACTAACTGTATCCTTAGAGTGTGTAGCTAATATAAACACTTTATGGTTCAGCTTTATAGTTTCACTTTAGCTATCAGGTATCAGATAGTTCAATATATTCATTTTATTGAATATTTTGCTATTATTACATGTTGTAATTGATGGCAAATAATGTCATACCTTAAATTCATATTACTTTAAAAGAACTGGACCGAGAATTATCAATAATCTACCTCTACAATGAATTTTGAAGCGAGTAAGATAATTTTACTCTCGTAATGGTTGACCATACAAAACTCATTTTTTTCATTCTTCAATTTTTACATTTTTGTTAATAACAAAAGAATCGTAATAGCTAGAAAATTAATTTTTGTTTAGAAAATATAGGTAATTTAATTCTCTTTCGAATGCTATACATCCCATTCAGATACATATAGAGCCATTCTCGAGAAATTACGATTAAAAAAAAAAGTGAAATAAATTTTAACCTCAAATATCTCTGAAATTTATGGATCAATCCTTTTGCCCAAAGAACTGTCTCGATTCGAATACATAATCTACCCTTATAAAGAATTTCAAATTAAATCAATTGTACTCCAGTTATGCAACGAAAAAAAAATCACTTTTGTATAAATTATTTTTTTCTCCAAAAATAATAAATAAAAAACCTAAAAATTTAGTAAGCTACCGTACTCAATATCCTTTATAACCAAAAAAATATTCATGTTAATATCTTTTTTTAATTTCGATATATAACCTATAGACAAAATATTACGTTTTCATCAGTAACTTGTGACGAAATATAGCTATCGACTTCTTTTTTAATTATAGAGAATTTTATCCTACATACAGAGAATTCATAATATATAAACAATATTCGGTCTAAATATTAAAAAAATCGAAACTAAAAATTTTGAAAATTAAAAAATCGTTATAAAAAAAATTTATTTTACAAAAATAGAATATTGACCCCAATTGTGGAAGCAAAATCTAAAAAAATGATCAGTGAATCGTTAAAATCGGTCGAGTGCATCATGAGATATCAGTGTATACGGACATACATACACGCACACACACACACATCCATACGGACATTTTCTAAAAATAGTGTATTTCGATTCCAAATTTGCTAAATAACATTCCTAAGACATTATCTCAAAATTTTTTTTTTGCTATCACAAAGATTCCTCTAGGAGGAAGCAATTCCCCATGAAGTGAGACATGCAAATACGTACGGTGCCAAATTACTTTGAATTACCTTATTAGTATATACCGTTTAAAAATGTTATATTTTGCATGATCTATTTTATTTTACATCCATCAAAATATGAAATTATAATTTGTACTAAATGTAAGCCAATAACTTATGATTATTGCATTGATATACATAAAGTACTCTTGACTACATAAGCCATTTCTCTATACCATCTGTTCGAAACATTTTCGCGCAATAAAACAACTATAATATGCGAGCATACTCTAGTTTATATGAAGAACTTAATAATTATATTATTAATATTGACAATAACTTCCGAATAAGAAAACAAAATTTTTTTCAGCAAAATCTATGATTTATGTAAAAAAAAATATCTGTTTTGATGTATGTTTGTTTTACTAACTAAATTTTGAAACAACTATACCGTAAGTACAAAACTGTAAATTATAAAAAAAGGCTTTTTTATCAAAATCATTTTAGGTTTTCATATCTTTTTATTATAACAAATTAATGATTATTCACTTGATTTATATTTCAAACCATATTAACATTGATCTTACGATATTTTATTTGATAAACATGAAATCTGTGGCTCCGAGGCATAACGACATAAGTCCACTTTTGGAGTTTCTGAGAATAATGGGTTTCAATGTTCAAACTTAATGGTAAGATCGGAATAAACGAGATAGAGCGCGATACTGCACTAATCAATTAACACATTTAAAACAAATATTTATACGGTGGAATGACCAGGTTATACATTTTCTCCTTCGTAAAAACTCGAAAAAGTATGAACTTATGTCGTCATGCCGGAAACTTGGACTTATCTAATAGCCTTGTTCTTGTTTATTTTTCGATCATTTTCGTTAATTTAATTATGAATTTGGATCAAAATTAACAATTAATCAAAGAATAATTATGATAAAAATAATACAACTTGAATACTATTTGAATATAACTTGAATACAACTAGAATTCGCGATAAGTTAAAAAGCATTTTTTTATTTCGTAAAAGAACAGGTATTATGAACTAATTTTCTAAATTCTCACGTTTATTCACTTAACGTTTGTAAAATTATAAATTTTATCTAGTTATTGTATATATTTTATCTAAAAATAATTATCATATTCAATTTGGTTCGATAAAATAAATCAGTGCTGGACTTATGTTGTTATGCCGTGCACTAAATTTGAAAAAAGGACTTCTGTTGTTATGTTTTCCGTATATCGTAGCTTTAGAGCAATATTCTAGCTACTACTGACAGTTTTAAATGAAAAAAAATCATTTAAAGATACAAAATTCAAGGTTTTCCCGATTTTCAAAAAAATGGACTTACGTCGTTATGCCTTGGAGCCACAGAAATATAAAACAGAAATTTTGTATAATTAAGCAGGCATTAACATTTTCAAACTTACAAAATGTGGGATGTATTTATGGCCCTTTTATTTCTTTTACTAAAAGCTTTTCACAATTTATAAAATATAAAACTAATGCATTATATACTTCTTTACACTTTTAATTCAAGTAGTCGTTGCTAAAATTATAATTGTAATAAACCACAGTTTAAATTTTATTTTTTAGATTTCTAAAAATTAGATAATACTTAGATGACTAATACATGTAATAATTATCAGAATTATGTTTATTCCTACAAATACTATTTCTATAAAAAAGTTTGTCTCGATAAATATTATTATAGACAGAAAACCTATGTATTCATTCAAATCAATCTATTTGATTACGAGAAAAACTATTATGAGTTATACCTGCCGCGCATCCAGCGAAGGAAGAGATTAATATCAGAACAACAGCTAGACAACAGATTTCCCTTAGAACGATTAATTTAGGATTTCCTCGCATTTTTATCAGGTTTTATAACTTGACACGTTGCTTGTTACGTTGATGCCTGAAAAAATAAATTCATGATTTCGACATTAATTAATCATTCGTGTGTGAAGCTCTCATTTCTTAAACTAGCGCATGTTACACGAGGTGTCGGAGCCAATTGTAGATCTCGCTGTCACCTATTATTTACCAAGAGTTAAGAGGTTTGTACATAACGTAAAGAATAAATAAAAATAAATAATATCAAAGGAATAAAGTAAAACACTGCAATGTCGGTAAGTATATGATATTGTATAGGCTCTGATATCCCCTTAACTTAATTGTTGTTCTTACTCCGTGACATGCGAGAAACTGTATCCATGTGAATTACCTGCTTTACTCAGTTGTATCGAAATATACTATTCTAATTTATTTTTTGTTAAATTTCAAAGATCTATATTCTTTTGAGTAAATGTAAAGTTTTAAAAATATAGACGATACAAAGTTATCGAAGGTGTAAAATATTTTGCACATACATAATTATCTGACACTGGCTTTGTCTTGATAATTGATAAATGGACATTAAAAATAATCAAGTGAAAATTTTTAAAAGATATTTCTTGCTTCCTCGACATTTATAGGAAATTTTTAATTTATAATTACGTAGCAATAAATCACTAGATGTATACTCCGTCCAGTTTGAGTGTCTTTTTTTTTGTAATATATTTTCTTTTTGTTCTGTCAAAGATATATAAATTCAATTTTTCATGTAAATATATATTGTACTAAATGTTTTAAAATTTGCTGATAATACGATAAATTTGGAATATTTCGCTAATAAATTATATTAAAATCTTTGGTAAATGAAAATATATAAAACAACGAGTTACTTAAAATTATATATAAATATTAAATTTTATTTATAATAAGATTTATAATACTCACACCATTAAATATTTACTTTCATGGATTATAAAAATTGTATGAAAAAATTAGTATATAATTTAATAAAAAACAGGGTTTTAATTAAATTTTTTAATTTTTAAACATTTGCTATTATTCACTAATATTTACAAATCTTCAAAACTTGATATTAATTTTAGTAAAGGAAACTGTATGTAATCACGTCCCGTTTGATGATTTGTGCCTTAGGTGTATTTAAATCACTGTCACATGTATGCACCCGTACGAGCATAAACAAAAGTTAGTAACAAGTGCGTATGGTTTTCGCGTATTTAACAATATCCGTGTATCGTGAATAGCTATGTAAAGTTCGTCTCGGTACGGTAACTTGTGGCTCGCATATGATGTCGTGTGAATTTCGTGTGCGAGCCTCGCTAATTGGTAATTTGCTTGATCATTCAGGGAATAGTGAATGTACTAGTGCACATTATGCGTGTGTAACTTTGACGCCCGCCCATACCATCAACATTCTGTTAATTTTTGCCTAAACTTTACATTCCACAGTTTATTTGGAAGAATGAAAACCCTTTTCATGGAAACCAGTTAATATCAATAAAAGAACAATTCTAAGTTGATTATTCATATTTAACTATAAAAAATATAAATTAATTTTTTAGATAAATGTCTACTTATTTTAAGACATATTTGGGTTCGAAAATTCATATTAAAAATCTTACTCTTTACTGTCTGTTATATAATAAATTGTTAACAACAGTATTCTAATTTAAATAATTATTATACATATTGAAAGTATAGGAACATGCTTATACTTAAAAATATCAGTATTGAATGGTATTTTTTATTAAGTAATAATTTTATATAAAACATTACGTTCCAGTAATATGATAATTTTTTCCAGTTTATTAGTTGAATTCATTTATAATTAGTTTATATTCACAAAAGAACTTGAAATTAAAACTAATGTATCAATAAAAAATAGATTATTCTTATGTTTTTAACTTAAGAATAGTAAAAACATGCATTTACTTTATTTCTATTTATCTATACAAAAACTGTATTTAAATATTGATTTTTTCATAGATAATATTACTCTAAACATACTAAATAATTACATAAATTTATATTGCGTTAAATTAGTTGATTTCTCTTTCATCTAAAACACATGAAAATTTAAATGACAAGTACTTCACAATATAAATAAAATAATTTTCCTAATCATTACTCATGCCTCATTACTATTATCAGTTTCTAATTACTATACTATTGGTATTTCCACGAATTAAAAGAGAACTAGAAATTAGAATAAATACCCCTAATAAAATCTTACGATTATTTAACTGTGTGAAATTCTATCTTTCTGTACGAATTGTTAGATTAAAGCCTATTTTGTTTGGTAATTTAGTATTCAATAATAATATATTCACTTCAATTTTGTAACAATAAAAATCACCAAGAAAAGGTTATTTATCAATTTCACTAGTACAACAAAAATGCGTTCATTTTATCATATGAGAGCTTCTTTTATGGGAAAGCGAGTTCATTTAATTAAGACTGCCAAAGTTTGGATTGTCTTGTAAGCAGGTACTAGAAGCGAAGGGCAAATATTTCATCAGCAAATCTAACTTTTCCGGTCAAGCAAATCAATTTTGTGCTAAACTTCAATCTTCATTTGTCAAAAGGATATGGCTTGTTCTAGGATTTAATCTATTTTACTACATTAAAACACAATAAATATTCATAAGTTTACATGCATATCTTACTTTACGGTTTCAATTTATTTATTTTTTTAAAAGTATACTTATTTGCTTATGCCTATTTGGTTTCATTAAATTATCCAATCATACTGCAACCGGAATATGTGCTAAGAAAAATGTACAATATCGTTGTATAGTTAATTATCAAAATATCGGAATATTTATTATAATAATCTAGAAGTTAAAAATTCGTTCTAAAGAAAAATGTATAGCATGGCCGTACAAAATAGATCTTATAGCTTTTAAAATTGCCTTAAAGATACTTGATGTAATTATCTTTTCAATTCTGCAAAAATTATCATTTGCTATAGGTTATTTTAGGAATTGTTAAGAAATATTAAATATTAAAATATATTTTCAAGAACGAAATAATTCATTGGGAATTTGCCAAATTATAATAATTCTATGGATCCTATTATTACTTAAATAGATAGAAATTTTTAATAAACAGGATTCTGAAGCTTCTTTTAAAAGTTAAAAATCTATCTTGAATACGCTATAAAAGATTGAGTAAAAGATACCCTTCAATTATTCTCTATTTTTCTTTTCACGCAGTTCAATAACTATCCTTAAAAATAACGAATAATTGTCACAAACCAGTTGGTTAGTGCCCGAAAAAGCAAACAGATTGGACGCAATAAACTCCGGCGCCGAAATCACAGATATTGCGCGAAACCGATCATCAAGCTAAGCAATCAGAATTACCTCTACCACGTGCTCCTTACTCTCGTCTCTGTTTTTCCACACTGATTGGTCACCTCAGTCTCAACACTTATCTCTCTCAACACTTTTCTCTCTCCCTCTCTCTCTCTCTCTCTCTCTCTTTAGAAAGAGTCGTGCGTGCGGCTTGTAACGGCCGAATAACTTGCAGAAAGTATACACTAGCGCGAGTCCGTAGACGCACTTCCGACGATAGGAGCAGCAGCAGGGGCAGGAAGAAACGTACACATAAACACACGGAGAGCTGAGCGAAGGATGCGCACCTGAACACTCGCTGCGAGGAGCCAAGCACGAGGGCTTTTATAGACGCGAGCGAGCGCGTAGCGCGCGCAGGGGGAGGCTTTATCAAAACTCATGGCGCGCAGTGCGCCACGCTTCTACTGCTGGTCCATCGGGTGGGGCGAGAAGGAGAGAGAGTAAGTATATGTGAGAGAAAGAGAGAGGAGCAGTACGTGCGCCAGCGAGTCGTACATACAGTCCGTGGTATTGTAACCTGTGCTGTACGTATGACAGCTGTATATTGCATCGCCATTATATATTGAAGAAGGCTGGACAATTAGATTACATTGTATAATATTTTATTGTCTTTTATTCTGTAATTTTATTATACGATATACTGCTAATATGGAAAAATTTCACTTATGAGTGTACTTACACTGTCTGGACTTATGTCGGTATCTCAGAAACTCTAGA
Organism: Torymus tubicola; assembly: GCA_035583055.1. NCBI lineage: Eukaryota > Metazoa > Arthropoda > Insecta > Hymenoptera > Torymidae > Torymus > Torymus tubicola. The sequence continues at coordinate 13,298 of JAWWEQ010010745.1, read as the reverse complement.
TTTATCTAATAATGCTGTTCTCGTTCATTTTGGAGCATATTCTTTAATTTAATTATGGAATGGGTCAATAATTTATAAAATTAACAATTGTTTAACGAATTATTATTACTTAATCAAGAAAATTCTTATTTTTATAAAATTTCTATTAAGTTTGCGACCATTTGGCTTACTGCACATGTTAAACAGCGCTGACGATTTGTAAAAGAAATGGTATATGTAGAATTCTACGGAAACTTTGCTTAAACTGGTTCAAAAAACGACAAAAAATGGAGGCACGCCTCTGAAGTAATTATTTTCTTGTTCTATGTGTCATAGAAGAGACGATAAGTATTTTGAACCAAAGAGAAAACGGCCTTGTGACACCCTTTTATTGTCAAATCAATTTTTTTATGAGAATTTAACACAGGACAAAATTGCCGAAAAGTAGTCACTAATCATTAATCAATATTAACATTTCGAATAAGTTAACGAATATTTTATAATATAGTAGTTAAAGTACAATAATAGAGCTTTAATTTAAGCTAAAGATGGTTAAAATTGGTCTATTCAGTGCAAAGTTAAATGCATTTGTTAATCGTAAAAAATGACAAAAATCAGCGTTTTTTTTAATTTACTAAATTCTTAAAATTTTCATTGCTTTTCGTCATTTTTTACGATTTTCAATATTATATTAATTTCTGATTTTTTGACAATAATTATACTCTTGCATACCCGACAATGATGTTTAGCATCAAGCTTCTGTAATTATGCGTACAGCTTTGCGTCATCTAAGAAAGTAATATGACAAGATTTTTAGTACATTATGAATGAATTAGATATTTTTTACAGTAACTGAATGTATCTAATGAATGTATTTACATAACAGTAATTAGCTAATTAAGTAAGTTTGTACTACTAGGGTTAATCAGCGCGTTACACGCGCTTATATTCGTCTTTCTAAAATTATATAAAGGATAAAATCGTAGTAAATTAACAGTTTCTGTGAATGTTGTTTTTGTTATAAGTACTTGGCTGTAGTAAACACACACCACATATAGCAAACGTCGCAATAGCGCATTTGCTTGTTGAATTCGTGCATGCGCTCAGCGCTGGTAAAAGTTTCGAGAATCGAGTGTATATATCGACTTCGACTTCGATCGGGGCTACTGTGCGTGCGATAATCTGAACTTGAAGAGGAAGGCTATATGCACAAGTACATTACATGTATACTATAATTTGCAACATAATATCAAATTCGGATGTATTAATATTACCGTATTAAAATTTGTCAAAAATCAGAAATTAGTATAATATTGTAATATAATTTTTCTTTTTCTAAAATCAAATATGAATGGTATATCGTTAGTATAGCCAACCTAAATCGGAGCAAAAAAAATGAGCCCGCGAGATAGCACCTTCTTCAACCGGCCGCTGAGATAGCGCCTTTTTATTCGGATCCGACGATATAAACCTATTGCTTTGCGCACTGAAAGCAAGTGGGAGAGGCGATGTTTTGCGCACGCTGTGTCAAATAGTATATTACGCACCGTGGGAGGAAAAAACTGGGACAGTTTATATCTCGTGTAAATTGCCAAACACAAATATGGCAAACACCAGATGTGGGCTGCCCGATTTTACTCTCGTGGAACGTATACTATTTTTCCTCTCGCCGGGCCGAAAGTACCACATTTCCTCCCAGTGAAAAAACGGGAATATGGCATTTTCGGCCTCGGTGAGAGGAAAAATTTACAATTTACACGAGATATAGAATGTCTAAGTTTTCTCCTCCCACCGAGGCCGAAAATTCCATATTCCCGTTTTTGCGCCGGGAGGAAAAAATAGTATACGCAACACGTGCGTAAGGTGATGTTGCGTAATATACTATTTCCTTACTCCATGCGCAAAGTGTGTTTTTACGCACATACATAGTTCGATACATGACCAAAAAGGTGATTTCATCCTCGTGTGGATTTTTCACCTTTGCTTCGCTCCGAGAACAAACGTCCACAAACTCTGGCGCACAAACGTCCCTCGAGGAAAAAATCGAATCAAGTAATTGTGCAGATTAATAGTCGTAATTGTAGCCTTGTTTAAAGTACATTATACATATAATACTTAATAATTATTTGACCTAGATGAAACAGCTGAGAACCATAAATATGAATTCAGTTTGACGGAACATTTGTTTGTTCTTCTTAGGCCTACACGAAAGGAACAATACACCATCGGGAAATGGATTTCGACGAAATTTTGAGAATTGATTTTTGAAATTTACCCAATACCCATAGTTTTTTCTAATAAACCATCCCATCATAACTTATGACAACAATTGATGTCTTTGCACCAACTGCAACTTTATCAATATTTGTAGTAGAGATATCATAGAGAAACAAAATTAAACTAGACAAGAAGTAGTTCATTTTGAGCCACCGAAAGTTAAAAAATATTAATTTCTTAGAAAATAATGAACAATTAAAGATAACGTCAAAAGACTATTAACATCATTAAAAAAATAATTATCATAACAAAATATTTCTTGACGTATCCCTGATTGTTTATAATTTTTCAAACTTATAATATTTTTTAACTTAGGACTGCTTAAAATAAAGCAGTATACATCTTATAGTTTTATTATTTCTCTATGAAGTCTTTTATTCAAATATATTTGTGAAATTGTGACCAATGGAAGAAACATTAATTAACAACATAATTTCACAAATTTGAGATTTAGTTGCTTATATATTAAAAGAAAAGATCCAATGACCCAAACTACAAGTACTAAGCCTCATTTCTTTGTATTGAAAATGAATTTTCAAAGTTTCTTTGCAATCCCTTTCTCGAAAATTATAATCCCTTCTGGTCAGTATTGTATTAAAATGAATTCAAATAATTTTCTTATTTTAATTTGATAATTATTTTTCATATCTATTTATACTATAAATATAAATACAAAATATTCTATATCTAAAAAAATTTTCGTCATTTATATCGTCAGATATTAGCAATTGATGAAAACATATAATTTTTGTAAATTTCTGACTTATTAATAACGATTTTACAGCATTCTCACCGCGCATTGGAATTAAAAACTTCTTTAACACATCAGCAATAGTATGATACAATTTTTTAAAGTAGAGGATTTCTGCTCGACCATAGTAAATCACAAAAATAAAATATTATTTGTTTTTTTTTTAACAAACAAATCATATTAAATAATTAAAACTAATCTCTATATTTAACTGAATATAATATACAATAAACGTACTACAAAATCAATGTGTGAGCTGCGTAGCTGAACAGCTTTAATATAAGTTTATCACAAACTAATTAATCTTGCCATCAAATTGGTTTTGTCAATATATACAATAATTGCTTGAAATAATTTCTAACAAAGTTTGGATTATTAAAATACTTTTAGGAATTCCGTATTTTATGTGATGCAAATTTTAGCAATTTTAAGTTCATATATTTTGCTTCATGAGAACCCAGATAATAAAAAAGTGGTATGCATAAGGTACTAGATTACGTATAGTGTAAAACATTTTTTAACACAGTAACGATTTTCACATTTCTTGATCTATGAGGAGAGCCTAAACTCTAAAGTGACTGTTTCAGATAAAGGGGCAAAAAAATCGTCAAAAAATCGTATTCAAGCTCGTACTCTCTAGTTTTATTGTATTTTTTTTATAATTCTATGTGAGACTTGTCTAGACTAGATAGTTAATATAAAAGATATAGCACTTTTTTCAATATTTCCATAAAATACAGCTGAAAACGTCGATAAGTTCAGTTTATTTAAGCGTTAGAATCTAATATTGTGGCTGAGATACTCTCCTTGTAAGTGGTTAAAAAAAATATTAAAAATATATTTTCTGAAATATAAGATGTTTTGTCATTTTTGAATACATACATCTGGAGAATTTTTGGAAACTTCTGTGATTTAGAGCTGATGAAGATACACTGGATAATCGAGGTGATCATGAAGCCACGTCTCACTCATGAACACCGTGCAAACCACATCTATAATAGCCAACCAAGAACAACTCAGAATCTTATCGCGGAATAAGATAAAGCATATACTGTTCGATAAAGAGAGAGTGGATTCACGCCTGTACCTCAAGAAATAACCTAAAATAAGACATAATCAAGATCAGGTACTTCTTTCTGAAGCAGTATAAACTGAGTATTTCTAAGAGGGGGGCATGTAAAGGGTGTCTACACGATCCTGTGAACCAAAGAATAGTCTGCTTATACATTTTGCTCAAACTGACTGAGATAGATGTGCTAGTAATATCATTGAAAAGCAAACAACTCATACAGATTGTCTGATTTCTCGATATGCACGTTAGTGTATTTCATCAGGAAAAGATTAGAGGTATCATTGAACGCACCGAATTGAAGATCGGCAGACGGAACGGAGCTGTATCATCACCATCTGCTCTACTAAATAACATAGTGTTAAATTTGTGTACAGAGTGCAAAATATTGGTTATACTATTACATCAAAATATATAGAATATAGAAGGTTGTCTCCGGCACTGGGGCTACATATGCTGCATATATTGCCTATACATCGATAGACATTTACTGTAACTGTACGGAATAACGAAATAAGGTACAAATTTTTGAAAATTGATTTTATGTGACATTCTGTAGTTTTGAATAGCCCTTTATCCTGTAATTGGGACAGAAATGGATAAGGTGCATTCATTTTCGCACATGAATACAAAGAAAAACACTAACATTTTTTTTAATTAACCTTATACCTCTATTTTTCCAAAATAATTCCTAGAAAATACTATAAGTACACCTGTATTAAGAATAATTTCCGGAAAAGCGATATAACTCCACTAAAATTTTTCCTCATTCCCTGAATAACCATATAAGTGACTGTCGATTTTTGAGACATAATCACTAATTAGTAAAGTAATATGGTAAAAAATATGTCATTTAGATATGAAATCATATAGGCAGTGCTGTATTCAACCTCATTTGTCTTGATTTTAAACACCGATACGAAACTAAAAACTCGATTTTCTTGAAATCATGAAAAGTGCCGATATATAGTTATTCTGGGAAGCTGCAGATTTTGTTATGTTAATTAATACTTATAATTCATAATACTTAAAAACGCACTTATAAGTTATACAAATAACTATTGAAGAGGTTCAAGTACAGTTTTTTAATGATTACGAATATTGTATTTTTAAGAGCAAGATTAAAAGTGTGAGCTCAAGCTTTAATTTTTGAAAATAATACATAAGCTCCTATCAAAAATTGATGCAATATAACAATAAATGAACGTAATAATATAATATTCTATTATTATTGTCAGTAAGTCTTTTCATTGTATTGCATCGGTTATACGATTACATTTAACCCAATCCTTGATTTTTTAAATGTGGCACATGATGAGAAAAAGTTTGCGATCTCCGAAAAAGAAAATTTGTGTCAATCCAGTTTGGCTCAAAGTATATGCGCGCAAATCTCTATTAACGACTTCCGACATCATGTCTTACTCTCTTCTGTAACAGAACAAAGTTGATTACGAATGTGGGGAGGAAGCAAGAGGTGAATAAACGTCCTAAACTATCTTACAGGCATCAAAACGTTAGCTGACAGTTTTGACGAGTTCTTTTAACTAATTTCGAAAAAATCTGTGAGCCTAATAAAATGGATTATCTTCGGATTTCTTGTATGGGAATATTTGATTTGTCAAAGATGAACTGAATTCAAAAAATTCCCCAACTCAAAAACTTTAAACTACTTGACATCAATTAATCCGAGTAACGAAATGTTTGAACTTACGTTGAATGATTGATGAGTTTGAATGATTAATCAAGGAGGAGAATTAATCTAATGATAGATAGAATTCAGATTTTATTAGTTTTTTATTGTACCAAATCATTGAAGAATTCATCAGTGATATTTCATTTTATAAACGTTTGAATAAAAAGATAACAAAAAGATAATAAGAATGGTCAGCAGATCATTGAAATCCGCATAATATTGAGACCAATCTAAATCGCAATCAATTTTTGGGATAAAAATACTTAAAAACGTGCAATTTACACTTGAATAATTTGCACAATCGACAAGATACTTTATTAAAAGATATATATTCAATAAGATATTTTGAAGATAACAAAAAGTATGAGATCATTACCTATAGTATATGTGTGCACTATATTTATATATACTAGAAACTGTTCTCGTAGTGAATATTTTAGCAATACTCAATTTTTTAAGTATGGATTCGTTAAAATTGTCCCAACTTTTCGATAGATTTCTCAAATTTTTGTAGATAAAATTTGTTCGAAACAATCATACCAGGTACATTGACTTTTTTTCAATGAACATATTCAAGAATCAATCTTACATCAAATCGACCGAATCGACATTCTTCTCGAAAGACATTTTGCATAGAGCTCACTTTGTTATACAATAACGGTTACGTCGCCGCGTGTCCCAAATAAAGTGGACAATTCATTAAAGGTATAGAACTGGATCGAAAACTCGCGCGCCGGTGATGAAAGAAGAGAGAGAGCGAGAGAAGAGGGCGACAAGCCTTTGCAAGGGGGGCCGAAATGTCAATGCACTTGAAACTTAATTACCGACGTTGACGTATTGCACGCCTGCGTACCCTCTTCTCTCCCTTGTCAAAACATTGTCGAGCTATTAATTAGCGGTAACATTTGATTTTGGGGGTAAGATGAGCGCACTTCGTATCACAGGCGTTGCCCATGCGCGTGATTCATTCAGATCGCGTTGATTTCGTTGCGCCTGCGCTATAACTGTACGGGGATACGTCAAGAGATATTTTTTTATTGTCAATGATCTTCAAACATTACGAATGAATAAAATATTCAATAAAATAAAAAATGTATACAACAGTATATTGGCTATACGTAGAAAATCAATATTAAAAATTGAATTTGATTTTTCCAGAATTATTATAGGATTGTAAAATTGAAACAAGGTTGAGTTTTTTGTGTAACAAAATAATTTTCAATTTTTTAATTGCTTAATATAAATTCATGATTGATTGAAGCTATAACATTTACATAATATTATCATGATAATCTTATTCATAATTTCTATTGTTAGCTCATTAGCTCCGAATAAAATTCATGTTGCGGGATTTTACTGGTGAAGAATCGCAACTGAAATTTTTACATACTACACATTGAGTTAAGCTCAATTTTTCTGTGAGAAAGATAACTAAGAAGATGAACGTAGGCACATAGAACGTTAATTAACTCAAAATTGTTTTATTTTTACATGGGAATTTCTTTAAAAAATAATTGTAGTGTCATATTACAACTAAAGATTAAATAAATTCAGTAGTATTGAGACAATATTATACTTATAAGATTGACAAGTGAACACATGAATTCTTAGATCTTTGATACACCGGAACGCCTAATGGTCAGCATTTAATGACCCATTTACAATGTTTGCTTTTTGTTTCATAATATACTAGTACAATGATATAATGTTACAACAATTATATCTTTCTTTTATATAAGATAGATCATGTTGTGATATCTCTGCTAAATATATACACACGGAAAACAACTATATATTAACCGAAGAGTCAGTCAACTCATTCTATTTAGCTCGCGATATCTTCTCGAAGGCTTCCCGAAAAATTACTAAAACTAGTAAAAAGTCTTTGAGCATATAAAGAATTAAAAGGAAATATTTTTTAACAAGATGTTTTTTTAAATTATTGTATGATCAAATAAATATCACTTATAAAATTATTCGAAATTTTTTATGGGCAAGAGAAGTAAATCTTTCCGTACAATTTTAATTTCAATAATATTAGTATTTTCAGTCATTTGATAGTTATCGAAGCATCGAACTACGTCCAAGTTTGAGTACTGATAATTCTCATCGTTACAGAGACTTCTTTTTGAAAATATAATAATCAAAGAGTTCACAACCATATGGATTACAAAATATTTCTTACAGAAGTTCCACATGTTCAGCAAATCTCTTTTTGCAACATAATAATGTTGTATGATTCGCTTATAGTCCAAAAGGAGAATTCCTTATTTCTCGACTTTTCTCCCAGTAACCTTACCCCTACAATGCATTGTATTCTCTTCGCTGCCATAATCAAAGAATTCCTGGAAGGAGAAAGTCCAATCACGCTTTCTCTTAATTCGCGGCCCGATCTCATATCCGTGCGCGAGCGCTGCAGTTACACAAACGAAGAGAGTGGAAGCCCAGGCGCATATAAGATTAACATTAAGCGGCCACGGGGCAAATAAGACGATTACGGGGGAGAAGGCCAGCTGCGCGTATAGGCAGCTGGATGTGCGCGGAGGTAGTTCGCCGTGCACCGGGTGCACACCTGAGTTTACGCATGCGCGCGCACCTTAACGGCCGCGCGTTTTTTTACGAGTCGCGAGGGAGTGCGTTATTGGATCGTGAGCGTGCGATGATTGCGGCCTGGACGCGATCGTAAGCATGGTACTGTAAGTTTCATTGGTGAAAGAATATCATGTTTTATTCAAAATACTCGTAAAGATATATTTTCTAGGTATTACGTGATAAATATTTTAGTATATTATGAATATAAAGGTAAATAAGTAAAAGAATATTGTCTTGATTATTAATTGTTTTTCAACTTACAAAAGATAACGTTCTAACAAACTTCTTCATTTTGTATAATTATTTCAAAAATATAAACTGTGTAAATATTTTGTTGTGAAAGGAGCGTATTAAATAACTATCGAATTTGAATAAACTTTCAAATAATATACAATCAAAGTCATTATCTTACAAACACTAATAAAAATATAAGTTTAAAAGTTGTATTCAATTGGAGTATGTTATTATAGCAATGTCTTTGAGACAAACAGAACATTATCGAAAATAAATCGTACAATGTCGCCACTAAAAAAAATTGAAAGCGAAGCCAAGCAGATTACTCTTCAGAGAATAATTTTTTCTGGGAATAAACATCTACATCTTTTAATAAATTATAGATTTGTTTAAAGAGGATAATGTGCAAAATTCGAATGCTAATGTATTTGATTATTTTTCAGTTGCGTTTTGTAAATGAAAAATAATATTCCTATTACTAATTAAGGAGTAATTATAGTTTGAAGAAAGGTTTAATTGAATAAAAACTATTAAAGTTGTGTACACATCTTTTGTAAATATTTTCTTCGTACCGTGAAGGATGTCCAGAATGATTTTATTTCTTTGTAAAAATGGAACCTATAGAGCCTGTCTTGCCCGTTAAATTATATAAAAATATGACATTGAGAAAAAATTGGTTAATTTATTTTTTTCCTACACTAAATACATACAGTATCAATGTAGCATCAACTTGAATAAACTTTTTTTAAAATTTCTATTACCTAAGAAATGGTGTAAGCTTTACAAGTTGCATTTTGAAAAATAGTTCAAATTTACACATCCTTGCGTTTAAATCCATTGTTAAAAGTACAGTATTCTATAATAAAATTTTCATCTTACCGAAGAAAGCAATGTTTCCTTCTATAATATAAGCTTATTTCCATAAATTTACATAAAACTAAAAAATGATTTGGCGGGAAAGCTTCTTTCATTAAAATATTGTTTTAACTGTATAATACTATAATGTATTTGTGAATAAGAGTATGAAATCATTTTTCTATAAGTCAAAAACCATAAAATACAGCAACGACGTTTGAGGACGCTACAAAATAACCACAATAAAATTGCGAATATAAAAAATAAATCGGGCATTCGCTTTAAGAGTCACTTTGAATAGGTAAATATTTAACGCTTTAAAAAAAATGCACATTTACCAAATTAAAATTTTTCAACTAAGAGTTAAAATCAGTTTGTGTATTGGCAAAAAAAATTATATTAAATAGCGTGAAAGCAGATCGAAACGCTCACAACCTGTTGCATTAATTCCCGCGTGCCGGTGAGATTTATGGTAATGCGCTCTCTTCTGGCCGACCAAATCCGACTTTTACTACTTGCAGCGTGCATTCATGCAACATGTATACGTGCGCGATCACTGGACGCTAGAGAAATCGCCTTTACGTTTTACGAGGAGAACGCGTACGCATACTGCGCCCTAGAATCTCTCAAAACTCCCAGCAGCTTTGTCGAGCGCGTACGCGTCAATGGGTCGCTGTTTTTTTTGAGTTTTTTTACTTTACGGTATGGCTATTGAAGTTTTGGTATTATGCATTATAAATAAAAGTAGAATACTTTAATGTACATTAATTTGCTAAGATCATCTTTTAATTATCAATAGTGTTATACCTAATTTTGTTAAGTATTTATCAGGAATTAGAGTAATTTAAAATTTTCATCGAATGGAATGTCAACGAATGATCAGGTATGGATTATATCGTCGTTATTTCATTTGTAAATGACGATTGATTAAAATAAATGAAAATAAGAGATTAACCATGAATTAAGTTTATTTATTCGAGCAGTGTTTCAGTACTTATTTATTAAAGTAAGAAAACTTTTTAAAACTGAAATATCTTTTAAAGATTGTATCGACACCTTGCATTATCTTTCTTGAAGATAACAACATCAACGGTATTTCAAAGTTATATTTTTAGATGTACATTTCAATGAAACTTCCGAATCCATTTACTCAGGTAATTTTAATCATAAAATCAGCTTTCGAAACCTGTCGCGACTCGTCTACTCGACGAATTGCTAGTAAAGTCAATCCAAGCGTAAGCTCTGAGTTGCGAGGAGCTGCGCCTACGTGCTTTTTGCTCGAGCGCAATTGTAATTACACCTTGAGTCATGCCATGCAATGGTCAAACGTTGTTGCACATATGCCAAGCATTTGGTTGCAGGTTGTGCGCGATTAAAGTTGCGGAGAGACGTTTATTTAAAGCTGTATAATACGTAGGACCACCGCATGCGCGCACAACTACGTCACAATGGCTGAATGGCGTTTTTTTCACAATGACGTCAGCCAGCGGAAGTCGCAGCTTATAGAACTGCTCTTTTACTTCCATCCTCTTTTTCTCTTTTCTCAGATCCTCGCTACGTTGCAAAAGTAACGATTGATTTTTCATAAGAGTTATAGTGCTTTATTGTATTATCATTCTCTCTATTGTTATTTTAACAACACGAAAAGGTGTATTCATGCGTAGTTATAAAACAAACAAAAAATAGTTTATCAACCAGAAAAAGTATAAAAGTGATAAGTTTAACCTAATACTCATTTTTAATATAATTTCTTAATCCTCATAATCTTCGTAAATTCACGTAATATTATTAAAAAAAAAATGAATTTTACTTTGAGTTTAAAATACGTTATTGAGTGAAAACGGGTAGAAGAATAGGAATTGAGTGCAATATGGGTCATACACTAATTTTCTTTATAAACTCATCGATTTCTTGATCAGATTATATTAATATTATTAACTATATCTATCTGAATAAATCCAACGTAAATGTAGTTAATTTTCGTGAAAAGCCAAAAAAAAGCCTCGTTATATGTACTGATTTCAGACTCCCATGCAGTTGTACCGTTCCTCCATTATTCCTTGAACGCACACTCAGCTGTAATCGCGGTGCGGGGGCGCTCGAACTATATACGTTGGCCCGATCGCGTATGTCAACAGGACTCTTGACGCGCGCACCCTATAGAACATTGCGGCGTCGACGGCGTAATCGACGAGTGCGCTCGTCTCTCCTCTCGCCCGCCCATGGACTTTGGCGCTCGTAAAACCTAAGTCATCGGGGTATGAAAAGAGGGAGAGGGGTTGGGAGGGCAGCTTGTCTTCCTTTTCAATTACGTTCTGTGTGTGGGTAGTATGTGCGTGTGTTGCTCACTCATAATGAAGCTGCCCATTACATCCTTGTTTTGGCATTTTATTGAGGCACGTGTCCGATCGCGTTGCCTCGCGAGCCGTGTCTATGGGCGCATCGGTTTGGCGCCCTATATGGATCTATACGGACATTGCTAACTTTCATTCTGTTGATTGTAGTCTACTTTTTCTGGGTTCGGTGTTTGTACATGGAAGAGAGGAGAAAAAGGGTCGGATTTATTAAACGTGATCGGGGATCTATCATCATTCACCCTTAATAACAAAAGAAATCCTAATTTACTGTGCGAAAATTGATGCTTTCAAGAGCTCCATGTGTATATTGGAAGCTTATTAGTAATTTAACTAATAGTTATTCATGTGTCATTGCAGATACCAATAAAAACAAATAATTAGATAAATTAAAACTATTAATAATACATTTCGATGGAGGTGCGTGAAAATAATGTTATCCTTGCGTGAACGTTTGTAAAGGTCACATGAGGTTCAAATTTCGACTTTTTCGACAATATTTTTTGACAAGACGCATAGAAAGCTTGATTTAGCGCATGTTTTTTTATTTAAGATAAAAAATAAATCGAGCTTTATTGCACACCGAATGTCAAAAAAATGTTATGTCTACACAAAGTTCCCATATTGTAGATAATAGGATAATCGGATAAGTCCAATGGGATAGCAGGCAAAATAATTGTCCAATGGATAGTGTTGAGGATCAAGGCGTGGGTGCTTATGAATATGGAGCAAATTAATCCCGCCGTTGGCTCCGTGAATTTCGCACAGTTATAATAAGCAAGTTATACCAAAATTCATTTCAATGCTTATTTTCAGTAAATTAATAAGAACCCATTTGTTTTTAAACTATTGCGATACATTATTTTATTTTTCGTAAAATAACTAAAATTTTTTATCAGCGATAAACCAATTTTAATCCAAACGCATAGCAAAGAAGTTGTTTCATTTCTATATTTTAAAAAGCAATATATTAAAAAAAATGTTAATGAAGGCAGCAGCTTAAGCTAAGTATCTAAAACCAGCATATAATATCGCACTATTGTTTTTCATTAGAGCGAAGTGATGAATTTACGTAAAGATTCTGAAAATATAAAGTTCGTAATACATCGGATCTGCATATTAATGGTTTAATTGTCTTGAAAACGAGCACAAGTCATTTCTTCCAGTAAAATGGTTATTGTCAAATGGTTTGAGATTTAAGTGTCAAAATTGTGTGTATTACAAGAATAAAATCACAGAAAAAATAAAAGTAAAAAGTTTTTTTTTTTTTTAAATTCACTATCACTGCCTAACGACAAAAATAATGTCAATAAAAATTCAATTGATAGTATTATTAATATTGATAAATCTCTTTAGTTTAAGATTAGAAATTTAAATCCAGCTTTTTAAATTTAGAAATCCAATTGACATTTCAGACATTTTAACATAGTCTCTTATGGAAGACGAAAAAATTTTACCGGAAATCATAAGTTTTCATTCAATAATTGACTTCGC
>JAWWEQ010010734.1:0-42134 GCA_035583055.1 Torymus tubicola | reverse complement strand
AGTAATTTATGTGTAAAAAAAGGAAAAAAGTAGCATTTTATACCACGAGTAGTTTTTGTTATATTATAGTTGCTGCATTACATAATTTTACAAGAAATTTCCACGGCTCTTTAATTCCGTTAATTTCCCCCACGCGAAACGAGCCCTTTTCTCATAAACGACTGCCATCATCCTCAAAGCGCAATAAAATAACCCCGTTACTCTCGCGCGCCTCCCGTGTCAAATGAAACGCTGAAAAAGCATTTTTGCAACGCAAAGCCCATATATATATACACACCTTTGTTTCTGCATTATAGCTCTATATATATATATATATATATATATATATAAACGTTATAGTGACGTTTCAGCGTTCAATAGTAATAGTAGAGCGACACTGGAGTAACCCAAAACCATTGTCCTATACTCTCTCCCCTCGGTAAGCAGAAACCTCTCCTATACCCAACAACAACAACAGAATTCTTTGACAATCGTCCTGAAATCCAAATCCTTCTTTCTCCAATCTACACATCATCTTGTTCCCTCTTCTATATACCTTCACTATGTAACCTAACGCATTTTCTACAATATATATTACTACCCTCAATAAATCTAGCTCTTGTATATATATATATATATATATATATATATATGCCCAGTGAAATCTCATAACCGTGCCAATTAGAAACCAAAAAGCTCTCGGATTGTTTATCCCGACGAAGGGGAGGAGAGTAAGGGGACGCGCGCTCGCGCGAGGAGAGGAAATTTTAATCTTAATTTATTCGCGGTACGGCGAGGGAGTGTAGGAAGAGAAAGAGGAGGAGGAGGAGGAGGAGGAGGCTACACGCGTGTTCTGGATATGAGATTCTCCGAGCGCGATATATGCGCGCACACGTACGTATACGCGCTTGCGCTCTCTCGCGAGAGCGCGCGCGCGCGCGCCTACGTGCGTAATTAGAGGAAAAGGGAGGGAGAGAAAAGGGCAGCGTGTGTAGTATATATATATGTATATGCACAAGAGAGAGAAAGAGAGAGAGAGAGAGAGGAGTGTTATAACAGAGAGAGAACATCGATCCTCGTTTATTCAGCGGAATGAGTAGAGAGTGTGGTGTATATATATATATATATAGTGAGCGTTGTAGTATTTCACTCGAGAGAGAGAGAGAGAGAAGAGAGCTATATAGATATGTGTGTGTAGGGCCCCGTATACCGATAAATTCTGGCGGTTTTCAGGTTCCTCGTTCTATATGTATATATATAGATGCGTTGTACTCGGTTCTCTCTATATTCTTTTTTAGTATATACACAAACGAGCGAAATTTTTTTTTTGCCTTTTTTTTTAACTATATACTGCTGCGGCTTAATTTTCCGGCCTCCTTCTCTTTCTCTCTCTGTCTCTCTCTCTCGGTTATATATACGCGTACGGGGATACAGAAGCACGAAGCAGCACACCGCTGTACTGCCCGTATGTTGCGGTTATCGATCATCGTTTCAATATTTATCGAACGCGAAAATCTGCCTCGAGAGTGAGAGAGAGTTTCTCTCCGACCGGCTTTTCGCCGAATTTCGTCTAGCCAACCGCGTGAACGCATATATATGTATATATACGTATAGCCACACGGCGATTCCGGATTACGTGTATATGTGTATAGGTATATATAGTGAGCGTAAGAAAAATGTATGATGCTGAGAGAGGGTTGTGTTGTTAGGTGTAGCAAGAGAGTGAGAGAGAGAGAGAGAGAGAGAGAGAGGAAAAGCTTTTTACCGGCTGCTCGATGCTCTCGCCTTTTGTCCTGAATTATTGAGACGTGGTGGAGGCTATATACGGGGTCTAGTGCTGAGGTGATGATTGCTTTTTTGTGGACGAAAAAGTGGATGTGTTTTATACTTATCGATGGGTTTAAACGCTAAGTATTTCTTTTTTAATATAGATGCTGGTTTTCTTTTTTTTATTAGAAGATTGGAATGTGAATATTATATTTAATAAATAGAATTGAAAATTCTTATATACTCTAGTTTTTTATAAAAATGTATATAAATTATCCGTATATCGGAGGTATATTATAGAAATAACTTGCGTACAGGAATTATTACGAAGAATAAACTGCCTTTATGATGCGCGCAATGCAGCTTTTAACGGCTTATAGAGAAAATTTCTCACAATAAAGCAAAGTTTTAACAGACATAACAGTATATCAACGTGAAAGAATAATAAATCTGAAACGATTTTTCCACCCGATTCACCCCTCCCCGTCGCTCTATCTCTATCTCACTCATTCTCTCCCTCCCATTCTCGACTTTTACAATTTATGTATAACCCTATAAAGATGCGCTATTAATGCACATTCCGCGCACATATTTTGTCCTGCTAAATAAGTCGTCGTCGTCGTTTTGCAAAATATTTATTAGCATATCTTTATTATAGCTGTTGCAAACAGAGTAATATTATTATATCGTTTTGATGTAAACGTACGCTATATGTATATTATATATACGCATATAAAACGATGACGTTTATATCATGGATATACTTTATGACGCGTGTATATCTAAACGATCCTGTATAGGTAACAAACTAGGATGTGTGATTTCGAGTGTAAGATCAAATATTGTACAACGACGCGTACACTGCGGGTTGTTATATATATATATATATATATATATATATACACACACACACACACACACACACACACGCGCGCGCGCGTATATCTACACCGCATATGTGTGGATATATACGCAACACTAGTTTTAACGATGCGACAGATACTTCAGCCACGAAAAAAAAGTTAATTAAGTAGCCGCTTAAATGTAGCTACAATTAGTAAATCAATCTTAACTCGTGAAACACGTGTTTGCGAAATAGTTTCGAATCCGCGCACTCGAATGTTTTATATGCTGTATGGCTAAATTAGAATTATTGTATAAGAAAATCAACGGATATTCTCGTTCTTCGAGTGAAATTAAAAGTTCATATACTTTCTTCAAGAAATCTTAAACATCAAATGTATATTATATTGGTACACGTTTTATCGGCCAAACTCCCTATTTCCTTCTTCTTTCACTCGCAATCGCACTCGTGTGACAATATATAAGAAGAAATACAATATTTCACGCGTCGAAGCAATATTGCATTTTACGGATACGTCAGCTCTATACAGGCGGCGACTGCACGTGCATATATGCACCCGCACATACGACGCTTGATTAAGAGCGTATATATAATTTCATAAGAGCACATAAAAGAGTGGATTAGATATTGAACTCCGCGCGGTTTTCCTTCGACGTATATTATACGTTACTATACTTTTTCTTTTTACGGCTGAGCTATTCTTAAGCACTTTGCGAATATACAAATGGCTTTTTATCAATCACAGGGGTTGCTATATATATGTATATATTGTATATATATATATACACGTCGAGCTGCAAATACGGACTTTAATGTGAATGGATTATATTTGATTGGTATGCTGCAGTTCGCGAGCGCTATGCGGCATCGACGATTGGATTTCCGGGCGTTACATCGGATCTGCGTATAAGCTTGCGTTACGGTTCCGTGAAGCTGTATATATACATTGACGCGTGAAAATTCGAATGATTTTTGATATTTTAAGATGTATATGCGGAGAATGAAAAAAATTTGAGATTTGAAGTAGAACTATACATTTGAATGTAATATATTTAAAAGAAAATTTAGTTTTGATATTGTATCGGCAGCTGAGCACTATTTTTTTACTTTGTAAAATTCAACTATAGTTGAATTTAGAGATTTAACAAAATTTCATAATTTATATTTATAAGAAACGTTGAATAAATATTGAATAATTCATATTTTATAGGCTATAAGTAGAAGATTAGTGTTTTATTTAAACTTTGTTTATCACAAACATAATTTTTCGACATTAAACTTTCAGCTATAATAGTACCGCATCATTCACCATCCACGTCTGTATACATCAACAAACTTATCGCCATGTTTTATCAGTACTCGATGCCCACGCGCCATCGAGGCGTTCCAACAAAACCAAAACGAGAAGAAGAAAAAAAACAACACAAACTCTATAGTCAGCGTACTTCCATCAGCCAATCCACCCACGGCTAATTGGCAGGGACAAAGCTAACTTTCTCAAACTAAAACTAAAGTGCAAAATAAAAGAAAAAACAGATAGCCAAAAGCTACACTATATACACACACGCGCGCGCGTGCTTGCGTCCCTTTAAAAGATTCAACTCTAAGAGGCTTGCCGTGATCCAATTACAGACCGGCAGCCGCCTGGTGTGTATATATATATATATATATATATATATATATAACACGCGCGCGAGCAAAGTTGATGCTTCGCCTCTAATGCTATTTCACAGTATCAATAAGGGAATTACATTATAACGAGTATATAGTCGTACTATATATACCTTTATATATATATACATATATAGATACATTTACCCTGAAGGAAACCGCGCAACGGTAACCGCGACGTGCAGGCACTATAATGTATAAAACATTTTTCATCCTGCGAAAAGAGAGAGAGAGAGAGAGAGAGGCGGAACCGTATGTATATATATATCTATATTGTCACAAGTAGTTCTCTAACGAGGTAAATGTCAAGCTGTGCGAGCGCGCCCGTTGAGCTTTTTCAGGTCATCTGCAGGGCGGAAGCTCATGCTGCGGGCGAACTCGAAAACAGCGCACGTATCTATACAGAAAGGGAGAGAGAGAGAGAGAGAGAGAAAAAGAATGCAGCTTGCTGCCCGTTCGTCCGTCGTATATATACATATATATATACTCTATATACTACCAGATACAGATAAACTCAGGGGGCGGAGGCGAAGGAGAAGAAAAGCTCGGGCAAACTTTTGCCCTCGGCTCGCTCGGCCTCGTTACTCTCTTTCGTCCGTTTACATATATATACCATGTACGCGCGTGCCAGTGTGTGTGTATATGTATATGCATACACATATATATATACAAAGGAAAAGTTTTATCGCTACCGCGCTGGTTTTATCATCGATGTTACATAGTGAAAGACGAGGTAGCAGCGACTGACTGGCCGGAAATCGGCTCTGTGTGTGAGTGTCTATGTGTGTGAAGCGGTAAAGTTTTCTCGAGAGGTATATGTATATATTGAAGAGGCTACTACATTGTCAAGCGCGAGTACGCTAATTACGTCGTCGCGATAACTCGATTCCGATGCTGCGTGTCAACGACTGTGGTTGATGAATGGTAGTTTATAAGGGAGGAGGTTTGTTGGTGATGGTACGAGATAATGTTGCGGGGTGATAATATATAGGTTTGTTCGTATTGTATATGCTTGATAATGGTTTTAGCGTTGGGAAATTTTCTGATATATTTATTGCAAAGTTTCAATTTAAGAGATGGTTGTATATTCTTTCACGTTTCTTATACGTATACTGCGCTTTATTAAATTTAATATTTTTAAAACACAGAGTATATTGGCCATTGGGAAATTCAAAGTATACCATATAAACTAATATGTTATAATAACTGTAATATATAACTATACCGGAAAATATGTAAATATTAATAGATGAAGCTCGGAATATATTGTTTGTTAGGGTCAGTAGTGACTTTAAATCTCAAATTTTCGGAGACCACTGCGGGGACCAGCATTCAGAGAGAATAACAACGCTCGTTTGCTGTTATACGAGAAACGCGGCTTTATTATATTGGAAAACCAGTATTAAATCTTTTACTTTAGATAAGTATATAATTAAACATAAATTATGGCATTATATACTATATCTAGGTATTTTAAATATGACCGCATTATATCTAATTATATATACTTACCTTGTTAATCTGTACTGATTAAACAAGATTTATTCTACAATAATAATAATAATAATAATAATAATAATAATAAATCCACTACAACTGATGAATATTCCATTTCGATAATCCATATATATTCGAAATCGATTCAATATTATTTCTTTATATATAGTCAAGAAATATATATAAAAATAATAAATGTTTATAAAAATATGTATATATATACAAGCATTCGACGTTTCTGCATTCCGTAGTGTATATACCCACGATGCGCGAATATATACCGTTTCCTTTGTGCCCCCGGAGTCGTCTTAATTTTACAGGATTCAACGTAATTGAAATTCCACCCTGGCTTTGATGCGCTCTCCGTTAGAGGCGAGCTGGCCATATTGTCATTCATAAGTTCGTGGGTTGAAGAGAGCTGTAATATATAAGCGATTCTCCAGAATAAAGTGAAAATTTGCTCTATGTTATTATTAAAATAGCCTCATCGTTGAGTCTCTTGCTTACGCGGCTTCATTGTGTGTACACTGTAAATGGTATGAATCATATAAATTGCCATCGTTAAATGTATACGAAAATAATAAGTCAACGTGAATATAACGTCGAATAGTAAGTTTTAATATATACGACTATGAAACGTAGAAAATGTTCAATTTCTTTTCGTATAATTGTGCAGAAAAATGATCTTGCACGTATACCTATACAACCCAATCTATAAAAAAAGTTAATTTCTCAAACTCTTACAAAAAAAAATTCATTAAAAAAAAAAAAGAAAGGAAACCCTCACATCGCCAGCTCAATGAATCCCCTCTCGCTAAAAACTCGAGAATTAATCCACCAATGAAAGCTCCATATATATACTGCTACATAACGCCGAGCAGCCGCGCGTAAACTAGTTCACCCGAAAACATATATATATATATACATATATCCAGAGCAGTATACCACGACGGTCGCGTCGGTGGCAACGTCGGCGCCGCCTAAAAACTCCGCGACCGACAAACAGCAGTTCTCTCTCTCTTCTCTTCGGCACAACAATGCCTCTTCAGTTACGTACACACACATACATACATATCTAACCAACAACTCTATATACCGGCAGAATAAGCGCACTACAGCGCGCAGAGTGATATCGTATGATTAAGTAGGGCGTGTGCTACTACCTCTCTCATACTCCCACTCATTCTCACCCTCCCCCCTCTCCCCTCTCTGATGTGGTCTTTGACTTTGGCGCAGCAACGGGCCGTAATCAAAGCTCTCTCTCTCTCTTGGTATCGGACGACTCTGGGCCTGCGGAGCTTTCAAAGTAGCTACCGCTGCTGCTGCTGCTGTCGGTGCAAATCCTTCCGGCGCGGCCGCAGCCGCGAGGGACCAAAGACGCGACGAGATTGCCGTACCCCGCGCGCGCGCGTGTAGAGTGTGCCCAAAGACTTGCTTTCTCTCTGCCACTGCTGTGTGACAGTAGTGCGCGCAGCACAGCCCGCAGAGCTCTGCCGCCGATCCCACGTGCGGCCTTTGACCTCTCTCTTGCCACTGTAGAGAGCTTGGTGAGTCTCGCCGGGGTTAGGTATCTTTATTTTTGCTTTATGTGCAAGCGAGAGAGAAAGCTGCGGATGGGGATGGTAGAGGTTGAAAGCTGTGGGGATACGCGCGGGGGTGCAGTTTTGATCGATGCGATGAGAGAGTATAAGGATGGGATGGGGATCGACTTGTGGAATATTAAGGTTATTGAGGTGGGATAAATTTGAGATAAAGATGATAATATATGTATAAAGTAACCAAAATGGTAACGCAAAATTTAATCTCTTGGTAATGTTAATATCTCTTGGGTTTCATCGGTTCTTTAGAGTTATTTTTGCCGAGTTTTTATAGCTATATCGGTTTCTTCATCTTTCTGTCATATTACATTCTATAATTTTAACAGGATTGGAAAATTTAACTTTATTCGGTTTAATATAAGTGACATTATTAGCGTTCAGTCAAAACATTTTTGGCAAATTTATTTTTATTCAGTTTGGTTATGACGCCGTGAATAGGATGAGTGGAAGAAAAAAAATCACACGTTATTGTGTATTTAAATATATTTTTTTTAATTACGTAACTTGTAAAATTAGTATTATTATATGTGAAAGATAAGAAAATTGTGGGATTTAAAAAAATAAATAAGTTAATGAGTGGGCAAATTGGGGAAAAAGTCAATTGGGAATCAACGTCTGTCCAAACTCAGGTTACACTACTTCCATGTATTTAGTCGAGGGACAAAGAGTGACCTTTCATAATGAATTTCGTTTGGATCATGATGATGGTTAAAATCTCAATTTTAAATGAACCGTTTTCTTTTACATTTTGTCTATGGAGACAAAAATGGAGTAGTTTTTCAAAATATTTAGAGGAAATAGGTGTTCACTAAAACCTAAATACGTTTCCTAAAACATTCGAATAATCACGTTTGACAATATTAATTCATCAGAAAGTTATAAAGACAGTGTAAGGAAACGGTAAAAAATATGATTCATGAAATCGTTAGAAAGAAAAAAGGAAAATTTTTAATTGTTTTCTTACGCTGATTTTGATTGCTTATCATGATTTCTCAGAGATTCATATTTTTAAATGAATTTAATGAATGAAGTGACGTATTTAAATTTCGGTGGATACCTATTATTTTCCTTTGACGTTTCGAAAAATTGTTCTACTTTTGATCTCAACAACCCAATGGATTGACAAAATCCTAAAATAAGAAGTCATATTGTTGACGTTAAAATATTATTGAGTTTTAGTTTATTTTCATCCGGCTGAGGATAGCTGTGAAAATGAAAATCAATACTATCCGTTTCAACAGAATATATTATATATCGATGATGTCCATGTTTTGAGAAATATTTCATCCGGTGTTATTTCTTACAAGCGCATAAAAGAGTATCTTATCTTATATTAGACACAATTCATCGGACTTCGTATAAATTATTTAAAAAACAAGTAAAGATAGCACTAGCGGTCGATGGCGCGCTACGCGCGCCTCTATTCCTTTTTTGTTATTTTTTTTATCGAAAATTCGATATTCGATTGCTTACGTATTCGATAAAACGATAGTTCTCGAATAGGATTTTTATATAAAAGATTAATACAAAAGTTTTCATGGAACTTTTTTCAAATAACGAACAAAATTAATCGAAATCGTAGAATATTACTACAGTAAATTTTAACTTGAATATCAACAAAAAGCATTTTATATGAAATTCCGCTGATGACACGTATGTGATGTTATATTATCGAACAAAAAATCGGAAAGACCAGAAACTAATTCCACAAAGTTTATTATCAAAAAAAACTCATTCTTTACTATCACATATATGTTTTCAAACTCAAACTTACCTCTACACGTATAACTTATCGAAACTAAAAAAAACAAAGTTTTAATACGTCCAGACTAATATACATATACTAACTTATATCATTATCGATAATTAAAATAAAAAATATATCCAATCCAGTAATATATACGTTCATTTTTTAGTCTTCCATCATTTCACATTGACTCCACCGGAAAGCGTAATTACACTCGGCTGATATGAATAATGAATAATATAACTTTGCGTATAAATTAAATCGAGCGAAATTTGCAAATATAATAATTCATGAAATCGGAATAACAATCCTACATACGATTGTTGTAATTAAAACCATAAAACACTCGCGAATATGAAATCGCATACAGTTTAAAAATATAATAATCATAAAACCGAACGTAAAATCTCACCCATCCCTCTAAAAATCACAATTAAAATATATCCCATATAATAGAAGAAGAAAATAAATCACAGATTACAACAAACCACAATTATCACAACAAAATATTATTTCTTTTTTCTTTTTTTTATTATACAACAACGAAGATCACATCGTTATAATACACATATAATATGCGCACACATCTCCACCGCATCACTGCACACTGCTATATAATACTGTACACGTCGCATGATCAATCACACAGCGACAATAATACACCCCGCGCGCGCGTATATAGGGTAAAAACGCATTACACACATCACAATCCTTGCCCTGCCCCCCTCCCCCCTCTCGTATTTACCCTACAATTATTACATCGGTCTTTGCTTACTTATATACACACTCACACATATATACGCGATCGCATATCATGCACGCGAAGTCGCCATATACACCACACGGCGCCTACGTATATATATATATACTTCGTCTTATATACGCCTCGACTAACTCCTTCGTTCTCTTCTATACATGCATATATATACACGCCGCGTATAACAATGGAAGGAGGGGAGGGGGGAGTAAAAGAGCGAAGGCTATACACACCCGCACCCGCACACGCCATGGGCGCTACATGCATTAGAAGGCGCAGGTTATTGCACGCTCAACTCTCTCTTTCTCTCCCTTATACTACTACTACACCCCCGCTCGATCGTTATTTATTCACTTATATGATAGTTAAAAATTATAGCTTCAGAGGCGCGTGCGCGCACACTCGCGCGAGCTTTTCTGCACTTTGCGCGCGAACACATTTTCCCTAACCGCACGGCAAGCGTAAATTACTTATTTTGTCCTATGAGAATATAACCGAGTGTGTGTGTATAGTATTTGTATATATAGAACGTGGAAAGAGAGTGTTGTTGTTGTTGCTGTTGTCGTTATATCTGTGCGAAGCGGGAAAACGCGATAATTGTAATTCACGATTTGTGCGCTCGGTCGCCTCTCTTCTCTCTCCCCCCCTCGTGCGCTCCACGCTAGTGAGGAAGTAAATTGCTTTTTTCTTTGAAACTGCGTATATATGTAACAAGTTTCGTAATATAGATTCACATTTCGCGCAGTAGCTGCGTATATATATATATATATATAGGTGTGTGGCATGTATGTGTGTACGTGTATATATATATGTAGAGTCGATTTTACAAAGGTATACAGTTGTACTTTTGGATTAATGTATAATATACATATATTATAGTTCGTCCACGATTTTTTTGGCAGTTTGGCGTGTGTTGTATAATAATAATGATATAAATAATTTAAAAATTCTCTTGCTTTTTAATGTAACGTTTTTCTTAAATCTAGTAATACATTGTAGGTATATAGATATACACTGTAGCGTTATAGATTTCGAGGTCGAAGGTATAGTTATCGTATTGTTTATTATATATTCTTACGTAGCAAAATATGGCGTTTATTTATACGTAATATTTTATTGCTTAAAACGGTAAAGAATATTGTATATTATGTATATATCACATGCCATATAATATATATGTATGATAAACGCGCGTGGAAATACAAAAGATTTTTGCGTCATGCATTTATATAGAGTGGATGAGGAATATATATAGAAAATCTATAGAAAAAACAGCACTTTTTTCGTCCTGTGTGGCACTAAATCGTTTCCGTGTTAATCACGTCTCGACGATCATCGCGTTATTGTTATTGTTGTTGTTGTATATGAATTAACAATTGCTTTGAAAAACTTTACAAGAAAAGTTTAAAGTGATAAAGAACCATGATGTATGACTCTAGCACAGCACAATTCATCAAACTTCAACGGCAAAGTATATTTTAATGTATATAAGAAAAATCTTTAATCGCACGTGTTGTACATACATATCAACGATATATATGTACGCGCGCAAAGCTGAAAGAAAAATCCTTTCGAAAAAGTATATTAGCGATGGTTCGACTCCCGTTCACATATATAATACATACTGTAATATACGACAACTACACCCGAACTACGACAAAAAATAAATAAATCTATATGTTATATATAAATATATATTCTCATAACAACACCTCGACACGATTTATATTATATATATACGATCACATGTTTTTTTTTGTTGTTTCTTATCTTTTGCTTATATACTCTTGGATACGAGACTGAGGGCGACGAGATTGTTTACTTCTTCGCAGCTGATGTCTTCTCGAACTTGTAGACACGATACATAGGCGAGTAAGGCGACAGTTCACCGTCGCTATCTCCTTCGTCGCCTGTCGGATCGTCCTTATCCGGCTTCGAGGATCGATAGATTTGGCTTTTCTCGTACTGCTCCGCGCAGGCTAATTAAATTAATTGAAAGTCAATTAGTCATTTAGTGTACTAAATACGCACGGTGTACGGTGGTGTGTATATAATTGGTATCGCGTGCGCGGATGCAACGACACGTCGTTTCCTTTGTATACCTCGTGTATATACGTTTAATATTACAAGATTTGCAGTTTCCCGGAAATACGTGTGAATAAAGGGTAATTGAAATTTCAATGGATGAGAAAAAATTTTTAATTTTAATGGAGAGTAATTTAATTAAGTGTAATGGAGAGGTTTACTTTGGCGTGTGTGAATAAGGAAGCGTTACTTAACAAATATTTGTTCCTTAAAAGACTGTAGTTTCCGGTTTGAAGCTAATTTTTAAATATTGCTTTATGGTAAAACTACTTAGGAGGTATACTTATATGCGTGATAAAATGGCGCGGATAAATACTTTTTTATGTTTCCTGAAAGCAGAATTAATTCCTAAAAAGGCAGTATCGATAAAATATCTAATTTTAGAAAAGAAGAGTCTTTAGAGAAAATGGGGAAGGGTTCGGAAATAGAAAGTTAAAGAGGTTCAACTGGTAATATATATGAATTAAATTTTAGCACATTTGTTAACGTGTAACATGTAGCGAAATCTTATATATCTTTAGAATACCAAAACACACTGTAACGGAATATATATACTGAAAAAGGTTAATCATTTCTGATTACTACATTATTTTACATATCAAATTCTTAGTAACCAAGTAAGTAGACATAATTTGAATTATATCAGTTCCAAACGAGAATAAATCGAAGTATAAAAATTAAGTTTATTATGTGCACTCTATTATAATCTAAGAAATCTGATTAAATTTTAAAATTGGAAGCAGCTAGAGCAGAGCTATACACCATCCTTAAATAATTCGTGACATATTCACTTAATATGTCAAACGAACTGTATGCAAAATTGTTCCATATCGCCTGCCATTTCTAATAAATGACGATTCGCCCCGAGTCCAAACTTACTCCATTACATTCATTAGTAAAACAAAGCGGACAGATGATGGAAAACGTTCTAATTCCAATCCCGCGTCTCTGAATCCGTAACTACAATCACGTGTATCGTTTACCTGAAAGGGTAGTTGACTGCTTGACAATACTCGTAGGCGACTATATCACTTCGAGTGACAATTATACACAATGACTAGGAGAATATCCAATATTTAGACAAATCAGTTTGAAATTCGACTTCTAGATCGAAATTTCTATCATGTGTCATATATCCACGCTTACACATTCGAAGAAGAGAATGAATAATGACCAAATGGACAAGACAGTGTGGTAATACAAATGTGAATGTAGAATAATATAAAAATGAATTTGTAAAATGAAATGCTTTTTTATTTTAAGTGCAATAATATACCATTACATGCTTTTAAATTATCTTATTTTTCAAATTCATCTTTAATTATACCATACTTTCATCTTTCTCAACTTGTGTGGTGTAATTTAGAAATTATATACATATACTTTTTCTAATATGTGAGCGTGGATTTCAGGTGCGCATGGTACTCCTTTAATATTTTTAGGATTGATTAAATACGTCAATTACATCAATTTTAGTTGTTTCAGTATATCAACTTGCCTTGGTAACTAACTCTAGCAACAGTAGGTAAGGCATATATATGCAAGAGATAATTTGCACCCTTGGCATACATATATTCTTTATCATTTAGTAACTTGTGAAACTTTAGCCCTCGGGTGAGAAAAATTGTAATATATTAAGTAAAAACTAAAAGATCATTTTTATCCATTTTTTGGTGAAGAATAATTCGAAAACCTTTCTGAAACACTTCAGAAATGATTAAAGAGAATTTCGAATTTTTTCATATTTCTCAACCAGATGAAGCTCTTCAACTCTCTTTTTTATAACTAAATCTTTATTTAATATTTTTATAAGAATATCAAGATTTGACATTATTATATAATTTTGGTGAACTAAAAATACCGTGTTTAAACAAAATTGTCTCAAGAAATTTTTGCCACGTTTACATTAATTTTTTCCATTTTTAACAACTACACGATATTGTGAATATATTGCTTCAGTGTTGTTCTAACATTGTAGCAATATTCTTAAATATAAAATAATATAGTATTGCAACAATAATGGTGCAATGCTAAAACATTATAATTACACGAATATTTAATGAGAAAACTCAAATTTGAAAATATTAAAGAATTGAAAAAAAATACTTTACACTAATATCGTCTAACCCTTGCATCCCCAATGCAAACCACCTTTCACCCAATCCTACCAACCCTATACCCTGCATACTCACGCAACAACGTAGTGAATCCATTGCTCGGCTCCTCAGTAACCGCGTCCTCGTAATTCCTCAGCGGCACCGTACCAATAACGATCGTCGTTCTGATCTTGACGTTCTTCTGTAGCATCCGATAGTACCACTCGCCAAGATCAACGCATGCTTCGACCTTGAGAGCATAGCGTACATCGATTATACTACAATGGTTCATACCACTCGGTGGTATCGATGGTATGTCGAATTCCTCCTTGTAAGTCTCTTGCTTCGGTGTGACCGGCAACTCGATCTCTACGACGATCTCCTTGTGACGCCGGGATTTCTCCTTTGCATGGTACGTCACGACCTATATATATATGGAAGGGAGAAGATCAGAGAAGTTTGTATAATAGTTGAGGATGATGTGGAGGAAGGGTTAGGATAAGGATGTTGTAATACTTAATGGGGAAAGGGTCGACGCTCGGGTTTTGTCGATTCTGTTATATATATAGAGCGAAGAGCTGAAGGTACCGAGGGTATATATATAGTGTATATGGATATGTGTCTTCTTGTTTTCAATGTATAGATATATATACATGGTTTGGTATAAAGTTTGATAGAAGGTTGGGGAATTAAGGAAATTCTTGTATGTGTTTTATAAGTTAAACTACTATTTTTAAATAAATAATCGTTTTATTGATGTCGTGTAATATTATTCGGTTCTATATATATTAAACGATATTCTAGGTACTTTAAATCATTTCTATACTTTGAATTTGAACAAGGCCGATATAATATATTCTGTTATTTTATTTAGCGCGATATATATTACACGATCACATTCGACTTTCAAGGGTCAGGAAATCGGATTACTTAGATTCTACAATTGTTTCAAAGGCTCTCTGCGGGGTAACTACAACTCTACGAGCAAGTCTGCCATCTTTCGTTTGTATTCGACTCAGCGAAACTCAAATAAAACTATATATACTATATACAGGAATGTGCCTTGGCTAACGTTAAAGTCAGTTTCTCGTATCTCTTTCATATATATATACAATATACCACCAACGTGAAAACATTCAATCGCGAATAATAAAATAGTTTATTACCTATTTTTTTTTCATCTCATTCCAATTAATCATTATCTTATCTAAAACATATATCGATATAAGAAAATGTACAATTAAATAGGTTATAAAAATGAACGGAAATCGAAAGTCCAATCAACGCAATCGTCATTAAAAACGTAATTTCTTTCGATCGGCAAATTAAAATAACACCCATTAAAACAACAAACTGGCCACATCGTTTTTCCATCAAGAACGTACCTATATATACATATATACATTCCCTCGATACTTCATAACTCTTACTCTTTCTCGGGTTCCCTCTCCTCTCCCTCGTGACTTCTATATATATATATATATATACATCGGTATGCACCTACATTTTAATAATTCCAACTCTCCACATATATACCACAAAGCGCATACTGCGCTCTTTTCACAAGCGCGCGCGCACACTCACTCATTTTCTCAACTTCCTTCCTGCGTAGCTAGCAAATATAATAATTACCTTCTTGAGGACGACGCGTATCTTGGCAACGCGCACGTTGGACTCGTTCCTGAGGCCGAGCTCAAGGGGTACAGTCTGCCCTGGTACGAAACCTCTCACCGGCAGTCCCAGTTCTATCCTCAAAGGTTCTCTCTGCCCGATGTACGTCTTTGACTGGCTCTCGCTAATGGGCAACTGTAGATGTGGGTATGCAGCAGCAGTAGTGGTAGCACCAGAAGATCATTTGCAATATGAGAGAAGAAGAAAAAATGTTATCGCTGATAGGAAGATATGTACTTTGTACGTATATGAAAAAAACACGGGTTTTCACATAATTTTCCGAGCCGCGAATATAGATAGATATGTGTAGTCCGTTGAGCCTTATACTATATGGAATTTATGCGCGCGGCTATGCCCATGGGGAATTTTTTGCGCGCTCCGACAGGCACGTATAATACGCGCGGCTGTACGAGAGATATAGAGAAAGAAATATAAAAAGGGACGAGAGAACAGAGCACGAGGTGAAAAAATTTAGGTCGAATTTCATATACGTTATCGTCTTGAAGGGAGAAAAAAATTTATACACGTGAGAGATGTCTATGTTCTATCTGCGAGCGCGGAGGGAGAGAGAGGTACGAACGTGTCTGACCCAACCGTTACATTATCTACTTACCGCTATACGTTCGATATGGCTTTTTCTTTTTGTTTTTTCTTTTTTAAAAATGTGCAGATATTTTTAAAGTTCCGATAATACATGCCGACGTGGTAGGGGTTGTAATAGTTTAAAAAGTAGGTTAATTTTAAATTTTATATATGGGTGGAATGAGGGTGGTTGATTAAAGAGGCTGATATAATTGAGCTACTGGTCTTTGGCTGTCTCGTGTAATCGTATTGGCTTCTGAGGTACAACTGTTTCATTTTTATCGTGTACTTTAAGTATTACAATTTAACTGTATTTAAGAATTTTAAATTCTATACATATATAATAATAAAAATCCTGAAAAGAAGTTAAATAAATATTTTAAAAAAGTTTTTCCTTACAGTACGTGAATTGGGAAATGCAGTTACAATATTATAAGCTTCGAAAAATCAAAAATTGAATCTCATTATTTTCATCGAAATAGTGAAAAAAATTATACTACGTACTTTTTTTAATAAAAAAAATGAACTTCGTCAATTTATTTTGTTTTAATTTGAATTTTTTAAAGTTTTAATATTCAAATTTCCTTTAAGCATAAACGTTGTTACATTACGAACGAAAAAATCGATACATGGATGGAATTTCTCAGGAAGAAAATTACCGTAAAATTCAGATTAATTGAGGTACAATAGACTTTTCTGTAATTTTTAACGCATACTTTCGAATTTTTTTTTTATTGCGATCCCAAGAACATATAATATAAGTATAATGTGAAATTTTACCGTACCACTTTGTAAATTTTGCTTTTAAGAAATATTACAACGATCTTCAATAACAATCATAATCGAAAAAAACATTACCCTAATAAACCCTTTCATACAGCCCTCATTCTTCCTGCTCAACAAGAAACCAAGCCCAGACGCGTACATAGTTCCTCGCAATAATACATATTACCAAACGATTTCAAAGCAACCGCAACCTATATATACACAATATCACCAGGAGATCTTTAACCTCATCTTCATAAAAGCATTATCCGAATCGTATTAAAGCCACGCCGTGAATGCGCAAACATAATTCCAGTATGTACCAAAATAATACACCTTCCTGTGCCGTATTAATAACCCAGCTCTGCATTTCATTCCTCGCTATCGATCCACGTGTATTATAGATGATACAAAGACATTTTCTCTCCTCTCATATATTACACACATATCTACCATACCGAGACATACACAAATCAAGAGTCCATTAAAAAAAAATCTCAAACTCTTTTACTTACCGGTGCAAGTGAATCCTTATTAAGATCGTCGACGGACACGAGGGTGAACGGTACAATAGCACTGAGTAGAACAGTATCCTTGTCTACGACGAGACTCGCTCTAACAGAGTACCTTATCCTACCGTACAATCCCTCGAAGCTGCAAGGCACCTTCTCCGGTAGCTTCAAACTAAACGGATAGACACCACTGGCCAACGTGTTCCTCGACTCGCCGTCTATATGTGTGTACACACAAAAGCCCAGGCGACAGTGACGCATATAGATCACACGGTAATGTATATTAGGAAGATGTATACGTGAATGTGTGTGTGTGTGTGTGTATATATATATACTAACCGCCAGCAAGATAAGGCTCCAGGTATACGTAGCTCTCCTCAGCTGAGTAACGTCGTCGGATGCCAACCGATCGATCGGTGAAGTGTACCCGCGCCTCGCCCTTACACCTGATCCGTAGTCCTGTGAGGTGTGTGGAGAAGCTTAACGATTAGTCATGATATCGTTGATATACTATATATAGGGTGGAAGAGGAAGAAGGAAGAGATAAGGAAGTGTGGGTGTGTGTGTGTATAGGGACCATTGGCAAATACGACGATTTCGGTGTGTCATCAATTTCGTGGTGCGAACGCGTCGTCGTCGTCGTCGTTGTGGTGGTAGTGTGACGAGGAAGATTAATTTTGGAAGGATGGGGTGCGTTATAGATTGGGTGTATATATATATATATATATAAAGGTGGAACGGCGGAGGTTCAATTGTTAAGGTGTAAAAGGCAGTTGAGGAAATTCTTTTTATGAATTGATGATTTTTATATACTGGTTATAGGGTTCCGATTATATTGGGTTTATGAAGATTATTTTATGCTTATTGAGGATTGAGAATAGTGACGGAGGTTTGATAATCCACATATTTCAAGTGTTAATTAACAAAATCGAACGTGTGACATTTTATTGATTCCAAATAAATAAATTAAACATATGACGTTTTACGTTAAAAATGTTGAAGGAAAAAAGCAATAAATCATCAAAACAATAAATATCATTTTAACTTTATATACCTAAAAAACATCGTTCGAATATTTTCTCTCCGAAAAACAATTCGAAAACATGGCTTTTTGGTCCCCGCTCCGCAGTTCAGCGTGACATTCAACATAACCCACTGATTATGAACGAATCTCTCCTATGCAACTCTCTCAGCGCGATGGATTCCGAACCAACGAGTATAGTTTGACGTGTGTGTGTGTATACACACGCATCGTTTTTAGCTCTCGCACATATATACACACAAAAACTTTACTATCAATGTAAATTTCCGCGTCACTGTGAATTTCCCAACACACACGCGCGTATATAACTTTCGAATTGCGCATTTTTTCGTCCTCAGCTCACATAAATCAGTGTAACATACGAATTTTGCTACATCCCACAGCTAATAACCCAAAAAGTTACAAACGCACGTATTCGGAATTCTCTGATCCGCTTTGTGTCCCCTTCTCTCTTTTTATACAAATCCAGCTGCTCGACTCTCACATAGGTACCCGAGAAAAGCTTTCTCCAACTCAAAATTCATCATGTATATAACATACCCTTTCATCGCGTGCTTTAATCAATTCACTCTCTCTCTCTCTCGCCCTCCCTATTCTCTTGACTCTATGTAATCCATTGCGTTCGCTGTAAACACATACACACGCGTTCCGCAAGCGTATATGCCGGCAGCATTTAATTAGAAAATTATTTCGAACTCAGGCTTGCGCGTACTATATATATATATATAGGATTCATTATACAGCCGTATTAATCTCTCTCTCTCCCATTCAGTGTGCGAGGAAATCGAATTGCGGCAGGATGATAGCACCTCTCACGAAACTGCCGCAAGGAGGAAAATTCCGGACGCTACTCGCGTCATTGATTCTTGGGTTGGTATGCGCGTGCGGAGGGATGGCACGGTTGCAAGGATCGTAATAGTGTGGGAGAGAGAATCGACACGCCGCAAAGTGTTCGTTTTTGGAACGAGGCGGAGAGATAGGAAAGCAAAAGCGATTAAAGGTATTAGAAATGTAA
Source organism: Torymus tubicola (assembly GCA_035583055.1). Classification (NCBI taxonomy): domain Eukaryota; kingdom Metazoa; phylum Arthropoda; class Insecta; order Hymenoptera; family Torymidae; genus Torymus; species Torymus tubicola. The sequence goes on along the minus strand of JAWWEQ010010734.1, from coordinate 22,485 downwards.
TTGTGGTTTACGTAAGGAAAATTAGTGATGTAATATAAAAAGTTGCGGTTGGTATAGATGTTTGGGAAAAAACTTGGATTCTATGTGTGAGACGATGACGAACGTGCTTGTTTCTGATAAAATGTTTTGGAAAAGTTTTAAAAAACTGTGAAGAAGTTTATAATAGCGTTAGAAAAGTTTGGAAAAATTAAGTGAAGTTTTGGAAACGTTAATAATTTAAAAAAAATATATTTTATCAAATTTTCAATTTACAAAAAAATTCATGTGTCCTGCACTCATTCATCCTTCGTTTCGTTCTCTACAAGTATTGTCATAAATGTTAAAATATACTCCAGTTTAAAATGTACTATCAAGAATAGAGAAGTTCGGCATCGCACCGCATCAACGGGCGCGGTAACGTCCTGAAGGTAAGTATATAGCATAAACTTTCTATCACCAAAATTAAACCAACAAAAACTTTTCCACATTTCTTCTAAACGTAATTTTTTTTGTACATTATGATAGACGCGTATTTGTTTCTATCATCAATTAGTAAGTGAACCGAGCTTTGAAACTAAATCAAATATTCGAATTAAGAATTGAAAACGTAGTTGTAAACGCACCAGCTGAAGAAGAAAACGTTCCTATTACACATATTATTCCCGTTATCATTCGAAAACAAATAAAGAAGAATTTGGTTTCTCTGAAAAAAAATGTTTCAGTATTTTTTTTCAATTCCGAAAAACTGAAGTACGTGCCGAGAAAAATACGGAGTAAAAATTTTTGTAAATAAATTCTTTTGGAAAACAAATATAGTATAACGAATTATAAGGATTTTCGTAGAAACGAAGAGAATAAAGCGTTGTCCGACCATAATTAGTCGAATACTTTTCGAGGTATCGGCTGGATAAACGCCATCATTTGACAAGATAAAATTTTTCAAAATCTACGAATTTTAGCGTAGATATAGCCTTAAACATATTTATCAACATTTTTTGTTCCGCACATTTCAACATTTCAAAACATTTCAAAACTTTTCAATAATAATTGAGCTTGTCGGCAAACAAAAAAAAAACAGTTTAACGAATTGAATTATTCAAGGACCATCGACGTGCAATTAAAATGAAAATTATCTCGTTATCCTAAAAATGTTGTCACGCGTTATTCGATTATACCATATTACTATTAAATTATTCATCGAAGCTTTTAAACTGACATTTCCCAAGTTAAACTTTTTTTTCTCTACCTAAAAAACACAACTTTTCTTTAAAAAACAGTCAACATATCCATCTCCAACCCGATCGATACCCCAACCAAGATAAAAATTGCCAACCTAATAACCAAACTACCCCGCGAACTGAAGAATCGGATCCTCTATAACGATCCTCCTCACGTTTCTCCTGTACCTATACATACCAACCTCGCAACCGTACCCCTCTTCAAACAAAAATTCACAACGATCCACATATTACTATACATATATACCCTTCATCATAATTACACACACACTTATACCAAACTATATACGCGTGAGTATATATACACAAGGGCCGAGGAATTTAATCACACGGCGGCGTAACGGTTGGCGCCGGCGAAAGCACTCGACTATTATATAGTTTCCACGCGAGCGCGCGACCTTCGAGACCTTAACCCGTTCATCCCCCTCGGGTCCCATATTCGATATGTCTCTCTCTCTATACGCTTCTCTCTCCTATACATGGCGTCAAATAGATCGTTTTAGAGTAAGCGCGCGCTCGCGTACATAGGTATTATAATAACGTGTGAAAAATCGATATACGTATGTGTCTACGCGTCGTCGGCGGCATATATTTTAAACTATGTCGAGTCGTTATTTATTTACAGTTTACGTCGGGCAATAGTGGAGCTATATACACCGCATGAATGCGTAATGGTCGTTATATAGAGCCACGTGGCGTTCTTTGTGTACGATATTGTGTAAAGCCGCGTACGTATAACCGAGATATATTATACTTCAATCGTCGCTAGTTAATCGTCGATTAAGGATTGAGAAATCGTATATATGACGTTTGTGTACGTATGCGGAGAGAATTGATCCGATCGTAATTGAACAAGTGTATATTCAAATCAACGATGATTTCTGATTTGATTCTAGTAACTTTTTTTTTATAGTATATCTTTATATTAACTTTAAAAAATAAAGCTAAATATATAATTGTTTACCAAGAGCTTCGATCGGCTTGGCAAGGTCCAGGACGACCTTCCCTGTGACGGTTTGCCCTCCAACGAACACACCGTCCTGGTTATCAAGCGTGACCTCCATTCGTTCGAGTCCATAGCTATATATATCACAGCAAACTTATCGTTAAAAACAACACATTTGAAAAAAAGAAAAACGAACCACGCAATAACCACGCACCTCGCTGGATCTGGCGCCGTAGTTTCAGCGTCTATCTCCTCTTCGTGCCTCATCCTTTCTCTCAACTTGCACTGTACAATATCTACTTACTATGCACTTTTCTTCCCTTTTTGTTTTTATTAACCTTATATATCACACACTTATACCAGCAGTATACACTAACAACAATCGTATACACTCGCCAAAAAGCAACTATCTCGCTCGCTCACTACTCTCTCTCTCCTTGCGATAGGCGAGCAAACACTATACAGAAAGACAGACAGACAGACATATATAGACAACACGCATCGCATATCCGAAATCGCGCACGCGCGGCGTTCGCCAATATTCCGCACCGGCGACATCGAGTCGCGACGCTCGCCGCGGCGTCGGAGTCGCCGGGGACGAGTGAGATCGACTCATTCCCACCGCCCCGCGCTCGCTAAAGTTATACTGTATATATGTATATAGTGTGTATACGTCGCCAGAGCGACGACGACGACGACGACGGCGCTATTACGACGAGTGGCGGGGTTGTGTGTATATATCTATCTATCTATGTATGTATGTGCAATCGTGTATGCGAGAAATGTATATATGTGTAATAGGGGAACGGGCCTAACAAACAATTCTGTTTTTCTCGACTGGATTTCGGTCGGGGGCGATGAGTCGCGAGGTTTTGAGGTCAGTATATATATATAGGAGGGGGAAGGGAAGGGAGGTTACTAGGGCTGAGTAATGGGGTTGGTGGTTGTGAAAAGTTGCCGGGATAAATATGTGCGTGGTCGTCGTTTTATTTTTATATATCTCGCGGCTCGTGGCCCTGGGATAATGACGCGTATGAATCGTGTATATATAGGTATATAGATAATGGAAATATTGAGTTATGGTGGGTGGGTGCGTAGTACGGTGCGTGTATTAGGTAAAATACTGCGGGTATAGTAATTATTCTTTATAGAAGCAGTGCTTCAACGATTTGTGCGATTCCGGAAATGGATTTTCAAACATCATAATGTTTTATCGATGTGGTTTTTGTTGGTTTCAAATCATATATTCAGAGAAGCCGGATAATCGACATTCTCGTATTTTACGAACTAAGCATTTTAGAATTGGTATAATGTATCGACTGCTAAATTTAGATGTGTGTATAATATTCAAAATTCTTCAAGTAAAGGAAGTAACTGATTGTTACAGTATTTATAATGGTATCGAATAATCGTAAAGAGCTTGCAATAATATAAGCTTGGATTAAAAATCTAATAGTGTAATTTAATACTTTAGACAGTAGCTGATCTATTACATTTAGAAACATGATATTTTTAATTCAGAATTTTAATACTTTATAGAACCTATGAAAAGTAGAATTTCCTTTTTTTTAATGTCAATTTATATTTACTATAAATAAAATTTATTCGCCTTTTTTATTTACTAATCGAATCTTTTTCTAATCCAATAGACCTAACTAATATAATTAATTGTTAGATTATCTTGATTTTTTCCCGTGCATATATGGATTACTGTAAAATTATATAAATTTTAACAGCGATTAATACTTTATGGTTCATTGTGCTATTTTTACAATCTGACTCTTACTAAAAATGATTTGCATTTAATTTATATATTAACAGTAGTATTTATCGTAGTCAGTAAAATTTAACAATCAATTGCAATATTTCTCGTAATAGCATATTACTTCGACACAGTCCACTTACAGTCCAATATACTTTTAACTTCATTCAATGCACCATTTCTATATCAAAATAAGAGGTATAAGAGTACTACTGAAGCCCGAACGATAAAGAAAACAAAACTTCGGTATCATAATACTACAAAAAAAACCAATTATAATCGTTGAAGCTTACAATCTTTACAACAAAAACATCAATTCTTACAGCAGACGAATAAATAAAAAATAATTACCTTAACAATCCCAGGCACACAATCATCTTATACAACAGTTACAATTCTTACAATTCACCATTTTTCCAACTCCCCGCCCGACACAGCCAACTTTTTATATCAACAACAAAGAGCGGAATGAAAATTATGAAATTTTAATGAACCAAAATATAAGACGAAACTTTCGTATATACACTCGGCAACAGTGCGCGCTGCAATGTATTTCTTTTTTAATCGTCGCGCGGGCGCTCGCGTAGCTCTCGAAGTTGCACATCGTTATAAATTCTAATTTGCCGGAACTTTGCGACCCTTTATATACCTCAGCTCCGTAATATTCTGCTGCTACCGTCGTTTCCTCGTCCCCGGAGGCGTTTTAAAATTTTATTTATCGGCTACGCGTTGAGAAAAAAAAAAGAAGAGGACAAGACATTATTCAACTTTTAAGTGAACCCATTCGGAAGATAACATTTGGAGCTTTCAGCGTAGTGTGAAAGCCACCGAAGGAAATATTGTTCTAGAAATTTTCGTAAACGGGCGCAAGTGGTGAAGAAGTTAAAAGCTAGTTTTGAGGTACATGATGTATAGGTTTATACGCTGCGTCTTGAAGTACAGTCCATTGCTGTTTTTCAAAAAGAGTTTATCTAATACTTTATATTTAAAGATCGCGTACGACTATTATACCTTCCTATCCCTGGTAGAAATTTGTCTATTAAAAATAAAGCAGAATCTCAGTAAATGACCAAGAGGAATGATTAATTATTGGCTCCTATGGTAAAACATTTTTTTTTACATTGTTCGTTCATTTAATAGATTGGGAGTAATATAGCCTAAAAGTTTCGAATTTTCTTTCCAAGTTGTCTTACAAACTTGGCGTTGAAGTAGGTGAAATTCAAGAATATCTAAAAGTTCAAGAAAATACAAACAATGTATAGAGACTAAAGAATAGTTTGCAGTATTCCTTTCATAAATATTCAGTAAAATTTATTTATTTACTGTCATAATAATAATCTTTTTCTTAGCCATTCTTGACTCATGGTAATGGTTAAGTTTAGTAAATGGCCAGAAACAAACTTGTGTCGACCATCAAAAAAGCTACTCTATTTTTTTATCTATTTTATGTTCGAATGATATAAAAAAATGCGTTTCATTGAGAGCTAAAAACTAGATAAGAAAAGTACCTATATTATGGACACGTCTAAAATAAATAGTCAATTATTGGGTAAAAAAATTTGGATTTCCACTAGGGTATCGATATGTATATATAAGGTATTTCATTAGCGAATATAAACCTGTAATATACAAGCAAATATCATTAATCATTTCGATCAGTTCATCATTTTTCTCAAACAACACCGAAATACCCGTGATTGTATAACACATACGCACTCTTCTCCATTTGAATATTTAATGCACAGCAATGCTAAATTCACACAACGGTTTATAAACAGCAGCATATATGCAGACCCGTGCGATTTTAATGACGCGCTGTAAATAATCCCCATTATTCAAACGAAATTATTATGATAAATGGAAAAACGCGATATATATGCGCCATATCGCACGAATTTCCATACATCATCCATCGTATATATATACACATATCTATACATAAACCCCCCTGTGCAATCCTATTAAACCGTTAAACAAATTAATCAAGAAAAAGAAATCGCCCACGTAAAATCCTTCTCAGCTGTTATATATACGCGACGAATAAATAATCCTACCAACGACGAGGACAACATCAACACTATAATAATATAAAATCACGCGCGAATTTCTGCGCTCGCTCCCGTTAAATAATTAAACGAACGGGTATATAATACCACGTTCCCGGTATTTAATATAATCCCCGCGAATTGACCACGCACACATACACACCGGTCCATATTCCGATCCACAAAATCACTCCCTCTGGCTTTTTCCCTCGCTGTGTGACGCTATATATATACTGCGACCTCGCGCGCTTAATACACACACATACGTATATAATATACATACGAGGATATAACGTAATCGCTTCTAATCGCGTAAAACCACCAGGGCGATTTTCTCTGTGCACGGCGCGCATACCATCATTATACATTCGCGCGCGTGTGTGTATGTATATGTATATACTGTTTCGTTGAATATTGAATAACGAGCGCGAAGCCGCGTGAATTTGGTTATACGTCAGGGGCAAACCCCAGTAGTATATACGTGTGTGTGCGTGTGTGTGTAATAATGTGAGGTTGTACAGTGCATATCGCGAGCGAACGCTATATACCGAAGACTAATAGGGAAATTAATTGCGCGCCCGGCTGGTGAGCCTTGCTATATGTATATATATATATACGTAGCTCGCTCGTATAATATACGCGTATGCGTTCGCATATGCAGTGATCATCACGTCGAACTGGATTACAGCGTACACTGCTACTATACTGCTGGATTGATCTTTTTTTTATTATTGATAGGTAATTGTAAGGTTTGAATTTCACGGTATATGTGGGGGAGAAAAAGTAGTCTTTTGAAATGTACGCGAGAGTATGTATGTATATAGTATAGCGTGCGGTCATATCGTAATTAGTTTAATTAAAGCGGGGGGCAAAAAAAAACGGGATGCGAATTTTTTCCGTTAATTAACGCGCGACGAGGTGTACACGAACGCGGACATTACAATGGGGTATTGGAAAGCTGTGTGGGGAAGGGGGACCAATAGTAGTGCAATGCAGCGCGCGTGTTTATTAGTGGGTTCTAATTATATTTTACCTTTATACAGATGCGCTATACGGTATGAAGCTGTGGCAGCTGGGCATGTGTATATGAGAAGAAAATATTTAAATATGATTGTATAGATACATAATGGGTCTCATTAGGGTATGCATTCTTATTCTGAGGAAAAGGAAAAGATTTTATATGCGTATATATTATTTTGTTTTTGTTTTAGTTTGAGAGAAACGCGTCAGTTTGTTGCAAACATTACTACACAGTTGAAAATGAGATTCAGTTTTGAAACGAGTTTTGTGCCAAAAATGGGACTATAGTATTATACACTTCTTTGTATAATTACGATTTAGTAAAAACAAAATACGCAATATTTTTACATATCAATGTTAAGTAAATAGAATTATAATACATATTTTGTGTTTTTATTCTGCACATGATTTGTGTAATCGTTTATTAAACTACACACAGAAAAAAGATACAATTTTCAATCGTGCATAAACAATATATTTTTAGAATACTACATTACTTGCACGTTGTTATTAATATAGCAAATGAGTCACACAGCGACTACTGACCTATATAGTCATATATGATTCAGCATCCAGACAATGATTTACCAGTATATTATAAAAAATCAAAAACATTGTCTCTCTCTCTCTTTCTTTTTACACGCGAGTATAAATTCAATTAAGAAATGGGACGCACACAAAAGCTCGCACGCTAATTGGAACGCAAAGTATCTTGTTTTTCAAATTTCGCGCAAAAACATACAACACACGCGCGTCCTTTGAAATAACGCGTATACACTCTAAATAAACCCACGTTCCCGAAAATCTGTATGTATATATATATATACATACCCGCAAAACAATTCTTTCCTTATCCGATTACCAAGTAACCTACTTTCAACGTTATTCGCCCCCCGTCGACGCGTAACAAACGTATACCGACGCGACGCGCCACCGTTATATATATCTTAATTCAAAAACTATACGATGTCACAGTACAAACATAATAATCAGTAAAGTGACCGAAAAAGTACACACACACGCGCATGCATATGTATAACAAATCGAACCTTGCTTTTTGCTAATACGTATATGAAATGAAATTATGAAATCAATCAACAAATTGTCGAGTATTTAAAAATCGGTCAAATTTTCGCTGATTTTCTTCTAAATACGCATACTTGCCGGCGCGTTGTTTTGTAGTTTCTAGTTGAATAACCAGAATGTTTATTCAATTTTTTTTAGTAATTTTCACTATTAAAATTCATAATTTTTTTTATTATACTTATGAAATTCGTAGAAATCTCGAAACGATATTTGTTTAAAACAATATTTTCAATTTCCAAGGGAAATAAATTTTTTTTATATATTTTCTTTTATAGCGTCCGGCAAGTATGCGTATTTAGAAGAAAATCAGCGAAAAGTTGACTGATTTTTAAATACTCGACAATTTGTTGATTGATTTCATAACTTTCTTATCTTTAATAAATGTTTAAAAATAAAAGAGAGAGAGACAGAGGGAGAGAGAGAAACGGATATACTTACTCGCCAATATTTTTACTTTTTTTTAAAGTAATTTTAGAGATCAAATATACCGAGTTCAACATTTTCAACGCGGTATTCTCACTATATCTATAATTAATGTTATGAGCTCATATCCACTGCGCTTGTATAGAGTCTCGATGCAATATGTTCATGCAAAAACTTGTAGAGCTCCTTGTAGAACTCTGCTAATTCTTTGACAGCTCCCTTATCCGTTTGACGATGAACTGTAGCATTCCATACGAATCCCTGACAATTAAGACGTCATCAAATGTTACTGTACGCCGAGCGTTCGAATGCTCCTGAGCATCTCTAGAACTTTTAATATACGGCGAATCTTACTGTTTCTTCATATACAACATGAAAATATACAGAAGTTGCGGATAAGTACACGACAACTATACTCTTAGTAACGTGTCTTATGTTTAACTCGATAAGATTATAGGATTAATACGAGTTTCCATAGAGGATAGCTGTGGAGTTAGTTGTTGCATGCGAAATAACTGCTGTGAATGTTAGTGGGTAGATTGTTGTTCTTTATATGAGATTCATTAGGGATTCGTTTCGGTAGGATTAGAAATAATTTAATAATAAAATAATAAAATTTATATTAAAAGTAATTTTTATTATAACTTGACAAAATTTGAATTAAATTAATGTACATATATTGGAAGTATCAATATAAGTAAGTAAGTAAGTATAAGTAAAAAGTACAAGTAAAGTTTCATACGTACAATTAAAAAAGAAAATTTACATTTTTGACATCATAATAGTGATCATTTCGGCCATAAATGAAGGCGATAACGAATTTAGTTCTTTTCGAAATGATTCATTTTTTAATAACACCTTCGCATTCTTCGTAAGAAACTCAATCGCAAAATCTTTCATCTTTCTGTTGTTACCGAGTCGCTCGATAAGAATTAGAATAGTTCCGATATTAGATGTATCCATATTACTCGCAACTAGTTCTGTACTTATTTCTATAAGTCCGTCCAGTCCGTACATATCCGCAAAAAATAACAAATCGGTTATCACTGTCTCTTCATTGGTGATGATCTTTCCTGTGTAGATGAAACGTAGAATTTCCTGCATGATTTTAGCCGAGACATTTGTGATGTGGATTTCACCTTCCTCTAGTTCTTTCATATTGGACTCAAACATGGATGAGAAGTAGGGACTTCGAGCGGCTAAAATATTTTTGTGCGCGTAAAATGTCTGCTTGTCAATAATAATCTTGATATCGCTAAATCGACTGTCTATCAGGAGTTTCTCAAAGTCATCGAATTCCTCTAGTCTGCGTTTTTCTGGTAGAATTTCCATGCCAAATACAGGTATCTTTTCAAAATGTTCGTCCTCAAGGGAGAAATAGAATTTAATTTTGATCGTTAAGCAGTTATTTGGTAAAAAATCACTGTTAATCTGGCTTCTCTCGGCAAAATGTTCTGTCCTATAAATACGATCAACAATATCTTCGTCTTCATAATGAAAATGTTCTTCTCCATTCTTATCAATCAAGCATATAACGGAACATACACTTTTTCTGGTATTTATCTCAGCTCGGATCTCAAAATCCATATCCGGATTTTCATCATTAAACCCATCAGGGTAAAAGTTGAATTTTATTGGTCCATACGCTGTATCAAATGATGTAGATATAAAACGTTTTCTAGATGAAAATGATACTTCTTTATCAAAATTTTTCACAATCCAAGTAAAATCGTAGGTTTCCCTCTTAATATGAGTCTGGTTAACTCCAGTAACAACAAAACCAATATTGGATGACATTTTACTACGCCGTTGTGTACTATTCATATTCATTCTTTACCTACAAATTACACTGTTATTAAACTTTTGAATAGCGAATTATAATAACTTGCAGGCGAAAAACTACTTACAAAAATAATCGTTTTTCGTCGATCAAACAGGCAATAAACTACGATAACTATCCACAATTCCAGATTGTTCTTTTCTCTGTTGGAAGTGTCGATGAAGTGAGTCTGTGAGCTGCAATCGTGTTGTGGTGGCACGTCGGCGTCTCGTACCCAATAAACTCAGAAGAAGAGAGCTGCAATGCCGGAAGCTTGAAGAACGGAAATATCCTGTATCATGAATGCGTCTTCTTGTTCTTCCTTCGTCCTTTTAGTTGGCACTGCGGTGTGAATGCTTCTGCGTTCTAGTCCGTACTGACGATCAGCTTGAATGCATGCGTCTTTATACAGTCGCATCCGCATCATGCTACCCCCGCCACCGCCACCGACGCCGCCGCCGCCGTCGGACATTAGTCCAATGAGAGAGCCCGACACGCTTCCGGTATAAGGCCCAAGCGCTCTCATTGGTTGGGAGCGGGCCCGCCCCTTCACCACGACCAATGATAAGCGAGTGCGTGCATAAGTCGATGAGATCGAATTTGAAGAAGGAGAGACATGTCTCTGGAGACGCGTCCAACAAACAAACTACAAGAATCAAATTGTATGAATTATATTATGCATTGTATTGATGATGCATTGTAAGGAAAGTAAGGTTATATACTGATGTTGCGTTTGATTTGATTGTCGTAGTTTTTTTACGCTGTTGGTACTAGCGCATTTGCTTCTTCTTCAAATTCTGTCTCGCCCACTTATGCACGCACTCGCTTATCATCGGTTAGCGGCGGCGGCACATATGTACGTTATACACCCATGCATATACATCGCTTACATTTATTTCCTGCACTATATACCCTCCTTTTAATGAACGTCGCCGTTGGATTTACGACTGGCGTTCGCGGCGCTAGCCCGGGCCAAAATTCGAGGACTTAAAATCCAGAGCAGTGTCCTACATATACCCTCACAGCATACGTACATGCACATTATACACACACACATACAGTGTTGTCCTTTCGTAGCCAAATTGGCTAGTAATTTGTCGGGAGGATCGCGCGGGTGAAAAGAGACAGGAAAAAAAGGAGAAGAAGGAGGAGGGGAAGAAACTGCTGCACAGGGATAGAGAGAGAGAAAAGCTCTGGAGAGCGAATACTATACGAAAGAAACTATACGTGTATACTATATCTATATGTATACATATACAGCGAGGTTCGTGTCCGCTCTCCGGAGAGAGAGAGAGAACGGAGGGAAGGGACCGAGAGAGCAAGCGCAGACGTTCCGTATGATTTTTCCGCTCGTTTTTCCACGGTCCACTGCTACCTACCTACATATATATAAACACAGTGTACGACGTTTCTGTATATATATATATAAATACAGCTATATACGTCGTATATACGTTGCTCTCTCCCACCTGATTTATGGCCAGCGCGATGTTCCCTGCACCTCTCCCGCGGGAGGAGACAAACTGCGAGTCGGCGCGCGCGAGCTAGCGCAAAACAACAACGCGACTGGAGTAATAATAGTTTCTTGTAGTTTCGTTGCGAGAGAGAGAGAGAGAGAGAGAGAGAGAGAACTGGACACGAGAGAGGAGAGAGGTAATCCCCACGTTTCCCATAAATTCCAATGACAATAATTATTTGCACGCCCACGCGCGGCCGCGTGTTATTTTATTCGTATTTTTTTCTATAGGTGCAAGAGTGGAAGAGTGATAGAATTTTGGTTATATTCGAGTATATATAGATTAGGTTTCGAAGGGCCGTCATGAGATAACGCGGTTATATATATATACCTTGTGTCATTGCGAGGGAGGCTCAAAGGGAAACCATTTTCTTGCGATATTGTCAGCGCGATGGCGTTGTAAGTCGATTACACGTTCGTTATTTTTATTAGGTTACGTATAACAAAATATGCATTTTCCTGTCAAGGCGCGCGTCGTGTACAAAGTGTTTTCTTAAGGGAGGATTGATTTTGTAAGTAAATGTCCCAAGAGTTATTACAACGGACGCGACAGTGTTTGGATTACGGAAAATTTGTAAACTCGCGTTTATTATATACTTTGTAATGAATCAAGTTCACTTTTTAATTAAAAAAAAAACAGGAAATTGTGTATACGCGCGATATACGGTGTATGTATATAAATCTGCCAATTAGCATGGCGAGTAAATACACAAATTGTAGTTTATTTGCGAGTATATACGCCCGTGTGTTTCAATGCGTCTATTTTCCAGACGCGTGTATGACGATGCGTGTGCCGTACTACTGGTTAGCGAATTTTTTACGAGATTTTCATGTATACAAACGTTAAAGTATAATACAAATTTGTTTGTAAATTACAAATTTGATTCAGTATTTTCGCGTGCGTAGCATATATTTTCTATATTTTTGTTCAATCGATAACAAAATATAATTACCCAACACACGCGTTCCTTAAATTCACCTGATTTCGTACACGTCTTTCTCTAAACGAGAACACGTACCTAAATATCATTTCCCTACATATACGCGTTACCGAACCACCGTAACAACGCATTCACTCCTATATATCGAATCACCAAAACCGGCGTCGCATGAGTGTATACATAGCACACTACACTACACACAGCCATCAACCTCCGCCGGTTTCGAAATACACAATCGAAAAGGGACACATCACTTCTCTGCCGTACCATTTCTCGTCGCCGAAAGCGATACGCGATCGATCATTTGTCAGTATACGCGCGCGTGTAACGAGCGCGCGTCAATTGCTATACTACATACGCACGTATATAGCTATATGTATACATATACGCGCGTCAATAGGCCAGACCATAGCAGTTTTGGATTATTCGCGCGCTAATTATCTCGTCGCGGGTGCAAGAGCGCGTATATAGGTATATATATATATATAGTGGAATGAGAGAGGTGGGGGTGCGACGTTAACGAAGCGGACAACGAATAGTCATGCTTCGTTAGATACTCAACGACCAAATAATTAGCGTAGGACGGTTATATGCGGCCATTCTCTCGTACGCTCGGCGCTCTTTAGCTCTCGTTCGCGTATATGCGACCGCTATGTATAACGCGCGAGCAATTTGCCAACCCGCAAAAAGACATGCGCCCGCGCCCGTTGTATCCGTATGTGTGTGCTCTTTTTGGATATAGAGAGCTCGAACTTTCTCATTTCGGGGTAATGGAGAGGAAGTAGCTACATAGCGGTGTGGTGTGTGCAACGAGAAGTGTGCAGGCAAATGTATAGTGGTGTATATATATATATACTGTGTAGTCTTATCGCGTTCGGTTATGGAGTTAATCGTCGTGGAAAAAAAGTGTGGAGAGAGAGGTTGGGAAATTGGAGAGGGTGGGAGGTCGATGGGTAATGTTGGAGTGTAAGTAGTAGTAGTAGTATAATGCTTGTTTTTTAAGTGTAGTTTGGAATAAGTTGTTTTGTATATTCTAGGAGTTTTGAAAATTATACATAATGGATGCTGCTGAAATTTGTTTAGAAAAGAGAGCGAGGGAGGGAAAAAAGTTTGCTGACCTGATTCGCGAAGGGTAAATATTTCAAAATGTTATATTACATCGTGTTATATATATATAGAGGGAAAACTGAATTACATTGTGAAATTGGTTTGAAAAATGCGAGGTGGATTTGTTGACCTGCGCAGATTTTTTTTTCGTTTTTTTTTTGTAAAATAAATTCTTTACAAAGCTGTGTAGCTCGTTATTGCAACGAAGAACAAATGCATCGTTAAATCTGTTTGGGGAAAAAGTGTTAAAAAATAAAAGAATTGTCCAACGTGATGTTTACACGTGTGTGTGTGTGTGTGTGTGTATATATATATAAAAATCTTTTGCAATCTGATATACGCGAAAAATATTTTTCCATACGACTATTATATTTGATACGTGTGTTTAAATTTGATAAAATAAATCCACTCTATAATATGTACCGGAAAATTTAATAAACAATCTTTTGTTTAAAATAAACCACATTTAGAATGTATCGGACAAATTAATAAAATGTAAAATTCAACGTAGTGCATATAAAATGTTAATTCGTTGAATTTCATTATATATTAAACTTAATAAAATATCCATCTATATTATTAACTTTACTGTAGCTAGTATATAAATATTTTCCCACGATAAATCTTTAAAAGCGTAATATGAAATTCCTCTCTATTTTCAGAATATATTTCAGCTCGATCAATAAGTTGTGGAATTATAAGTCAGAAGTATAAATGTATTTATATACACACAAACATACCCATCCTCACCGCGAACATTTCACGACACACCCCATATGTACGCACAGAGAGTCGTATAACGCCCACCCAATCGGCAAAAAAAATTCAACTACCAACGTGTCGCGGCACACCTGCGAACACGCAGCTTTCGTATAGTATGTACATATATATATATCTATATATAGAGGTCGACCAAATTGGAGAACGCTGTACAATGTCGCGCGCTGCGTGCAACTTTCGCGGTTCTAAATCAAGCCTAATGGAAATTTAGTCGTCGCGTGGCGAACTTGCAACCGCTATACGACGACGAGGGGAGGGGGTGAGGGAACAATGCGTTGATGACACACTGTGTGCGGTTCGTATCTCGGAGACAGAGAGAGAGGAAGAGGAAGAGAAAAAGAGAGTGTAGATAAAGAGCGAAAGGTGCGAGTGTAACAATGAAAGGCCACACACGAGGTATTTTCCTTAATAAAGTGCGCTTTATTAAAATGAGTATAATGTCTGCCAGCGAGGGATGGAAGAGAGAGAAAGTACGTATATATGTGTATAAAGCACTGCTACATCTCTACTCTCTCGCCTTCGCAACGTCATATCGTCCTTATCTCTCGCAGGCGTGTGTAAACTTTTTGACAAAGCGCTCTCGCGAGAGTTTGTGGCTCTGTGTCGCGCGCCTCCTCCGCTTCTATCGCGCATTACACGCAAGGGTAAAGCACTCTTTTCACGAGTGCGTTATATATTATGTACGCTAATATTGTATAAAATCTTAGACGTTCTAGAATAGTTAAACTATATTACGAGGCGCTTTTAAAAATAGGCGCGTGCGCGCTCTTGTGCAAGTAACAGTGAGTTGAACTATTTTGGTTTTTTGTTTTTTTTACACTAAAACAAGTACACATATATTGTAAATTAATGTATAGTAAAAGAAGTTTATAATACGTAAATAAAGTACGTTGATTTCATTCACAAACGTAGACGCGTGTGTTAGACAGTAACGCTGTTTTGGTTTTGTTTTTTTTTTCTAAAAAAATTTGCTCCTTAATAAAATACACTTATAAGAATCTACATTACAAAGATATAAAAAAAGGTAATAAAACACGATTATACAAGTATGTCGTCGCTGTTCCCAACAGGTAAAATAAATCATTAAAAAAAAACATTCAATGGACGGAGTTTTGTAAATATTTCAAATTTAATATAGCATCTAGCTCGTCAAAATCAATTTGACTTATGAAAGCTCTAGGTGCATCGTTCACTATAGCTGAATCATGATTATCTGCCTGCACTTGATTAATATTATTATGTACACTATTAAATTTTAAACGCTTAATAGTTAAACTTTGGTCATTAGACCTACTATTGTTAACAACAACATTGGTAATGTCGGATAAACCTTTTCTTTTGGTGAAGTTACCAAATCTTTTCTTCAATGGTAAGTGTATAGCCGAAGGTGAAACTGACTTGGGTACATGTGAATTATCCATAGTGCTATCTGTACTAGAGATAGTGTCTTCTTGTATTGTATTGACATCACACTCTACTCTTGCAGTGATGTTTTCTTTATTTTCATCTTCCACTACACTTTCTGGATTAACATCTTCTACCAACGGTCTACCCAAGCTACCATTCTCCACTGATTTTTCACTGCTATCATCAGACTCATCCTTTACCTCATCATCGGTTGAATCTTCTTCAACTCGGTTATTTTTACTATTAATACCGTTTAAAGGCTTCTTACGCTTGCAATCGTCAGACACATCATTTTCATCAACATCCTGATCATTGCACAGTGGCTTTCCATACAGTGAAAGCAGCCTTGGCGAGTATCGTATAACTTTTTTTTCATTAGTCTTAACAGCTTTGTTACTACTGGGCTCACCAACTAAATCAGTTCTCAAAGGCAACTCTGGCTTAAACTTGCCAATCTTGTACTTCTCAGTAGTGATGTACCAGGAGTGCCTCAGGTGGGGGTGTAGTCTGTCGCAGTGCTCATAAAACTCTCCCTTCGTCTTGAAAACTTGGTCTGCAACCCAAGAAGCAAAAAAAAAAATCATTCACCACATAAAGACATACAGGTAAGCTTAAGCAAACAGAATTCCCCCACTTCCTTCTAACGAATAGCAGAAAAATTTAGAACAGCCTTGTGAATTTACATAGAACAGTCAGATATACGCGAGCTGCATGAACAATCGGCGTATACGCCACGACATTAATTGTATGGAAAAAAGAGTCAGCGGCGCGCGCGCCCGATAACGAGCGTCTCGTTTATTTTTCGCGAGAGCCCTTTTTTCTTTTAACCCTTGCGTTTGCTCAACGTGCGCCAATTCTTTAAACAGCAGGGCGCGAATTGTATATATATATATACCATATAAAACTTACCGCAGACACATGTCTTGTGCTTCTTCAATTCGCAGTGAATCCGCTTGTAATGGCGTCCGACGTTCGACTTCCTTTGGCTGACGTATCCGCAACGCGTGCACTCGTATGTACGATTAAGTTTACTCCAACGGCACACCGACGACGAATCTATCTCGTGTCGATGGTCATCTTCGTCGTCAGAGGAGGTCGCAGCTGCCGCCGAGTTGTTCCTGTTGCTGAGACAGTACGAAGTTTTATAATACGCGAATGTGGTAATTGAAGAAAAGCCGGTAGTAGTTTAAAGGAGAACTAGGGTAACGGAGTTTAGGAGGTTTTAAATGTCACATATATACATATATATATATATATACATATATACATAAATATACGTGTAACATATATATTTGAAAAGAAACGGATATCTTCGAACGCGTACTACACCGGCGCCTTTTTCTTTAAATATAGGTATAAAGTTCAACCGTCGCGGGAACCTATATATAAGTACTACACACACGCGAGCATGCGTCAAAATTCATTATTGTTCTTTTTCTCTTCTGCAACTACGGTTAAAAGCCGCTTCGGAGTAAACATTCCAAGAATTTTTTAACAACAAATAGTACTCCAAAATCAGTCGTATATACCAGCAGTACTCACCGATACATCGTACTCGCCGGTCATTCACGTACGAGAGCGAATTCTGTGCTGCTACACCTTTCCGATATCCTCTCGTCGCCGTCGTCGTCTTCGACAAACCAAAATACAAAAAGAGAGAGAAAGAGAGAGAGAGGCACGAGAGCACCTTACGCGTACAGCTACCCCTTTGGCACTTTAAAAATCCGGGTCACATCGAGCTGAGACACACACACGTGCGTTTACGATGATTATATATTATCAACAATCGTGTTAATATATCCGCGCGGAATCCCGTGCCATATATGCGTATACTACGCGTAAGACGTGTATACCGATATGTCGTTGTCGTCGTCGTCCTGCGAGGACCACGTTAATTGTAACACTGCGGCACGAGACGCGCGCGAAGTGCGCGCCGATATACCAAATAGCTTCTCTATACTGTCTTACTCCCTCTCTCTCTCTTTCTCTCTGTCTTAACCGCCGATGATGTGTATATATATATACCTATGTATATCTATAGACACACATATCGCTCTCGCGTCTTTGTTTTTGGGTTCGCGCGCGCGCGCGACGGCGCGCAGCACTCGACTGAAATGTAAACAAACAGTTCGTTAAAGCGCCGCGCGCGAACGAAATGGGCCTGCTGTGTGTTGTATTATAATACGAGAGTAAGAGAGAAAGATTATGTTACCCCCTTTTATTTTGTAGTATAATATGTATATACAGCGAGTTGATTTTTTATACATATGGAGTTCATGGTATTATTAGTATATAGAAATAGAAGGTACATATATGAGGTTGTAGGCGGATTACAATTTCTCGGTATAGGTGTCCTGTGTGTGTGTTATATATGAAGAGGAAGGGACTTCCATGTCGCGCTTTGTCGAATTTACGCGAGAGAGAGAGAGAGAGTACATTGAAGCGCGCTAATGATGTAAAGACCGTCGAGAGAGTTATGTATACGCGCGCATGCGTATATAATAGGCATAATGGAGCGAGCTTATTTCGCAGTGCGAGAGTCCAGTTCTAACGGCTGGTGCTGCGCTGGTGGTTTATATTAAACTTGCGGTTGTAGACTTCTTTGCGAGTTATATTTTATTTATATTGTCGCTTTAATGCGATTTGAATTAAATTTTGTTAGTATTGGATTTTTCACGATATAAATATAAGTTTGGTGTATTAATTTTGTTTAAATATTTTAATGCAGAAGGTTATTTAGTTAACGGTATTTCTGGACGTAGGGTAATTTAGAATAATAAATCGTTTATATGCTCGATAAAGTACGAAAATAGATGTAACGATAACTTTGATACAAAAAAAAGCAGAAATGTAGAAAAATTACATAGAAAAAAAATTCAATTTTCGACAATGTTGTCACCAATAACTTATAGGTTTCTTAATTCCCGCCATATAACTTCTATATATATACGAAAGTTTTACCGCTACACCCGCAACCGTCCAATAAAAATCATTTTACTCATTCTCTTTGTAACGCGGAATTCTCCGCATCCGCTAGAAAAATAAAACCTATATATCTAACAATACTCCAACCGTAAAGATTCAATCGACAATTTACTTTACAAATACACCATACACAATACACGTTTCAACGTCCTGCGCCATTTACATTATCCTTGCAATCCGTATATATACGCACGTATAAACTTACGAGCTACATAACAAAAGTATATACAGCATATCGCTAACCTCCCACGAGTTTTCGCGATTAGCTTTTAGACTGTAAACCTTATACCGGAGGTAGATATATACCTATATATGTGTATATATAAAAATCAGTGGCAGGTGTGCACTGCAGTTTCGACCGGCCCTAAAAAGCTTGAATTGGAAAGTTGCCTTCTTTCTTTTCTCTCACGTATGTGTTTGTGTGTCTTTGTATATACACACAGTGTGAGATGCGCCCTGACACTCACTGTACGTGTATAGTAGGACCGAAAAGGAAGAAGAAGACGAAGACGAGAGAAGAGGGTGAATGGAAGGGAGGTAAGACTCTCGCGTGGGTAATCGACTTTTTTATTAAGTTTCTTTGTGCGAGTTAATCGGGCGACGGTGTCGAGTGGATTTAGAGAAGCGCGCGGATATGGGAGTAGGAAGGAAGGTGAGGTGTATATGTGTGTGGATATATATATGTATTTACGTCGTTACGCGCGTAAATATTTGCTATGCGGGGTAATCGGATAGAGTGGTCAATTGGGAGCAATAAGGTATGTATTGATTGTCGCGTAATAAGTTATATTGACAGTTTTTAAATTACCGCGTGTTATAAATAAAAGAGTATAGGATTAATTTGTAATTATATGTGAATGGAAGATTTTCACGTGCCGGTCGCTGAAAACTATATACTTAATATTGTATATACTTTACTGCAGACTAATTTGAGGTTTTAATCTTTTTATACGATATATGAGTTTCAATTTACTCTACATAAAGTCGCGTGTTTTTGTATGCATTAATTTTATGTATAATTATTTGGTTTTAAAGAATTTTTTTACCGTTGAAGTTAATTATTCAACGTATTAAAAATACCGTTTCTTTTCTTTTTTTTTTTAATGAAAGCTGAGACATTCTAGTCTCTTCGTAACGGGGGGTCGATAAAACTTTATTACCTCATCTACTGAAGAGTAGAAGCTTTACCTATAAGAATATATTTTTATCTTTTGTATAAAAAAAAAAGTTATTTGTCCAAGGAGCCAAACAGCTTTTACAAAAAAAAAAATACGCAGCCCTTCCGCTTTGTATATAAAACTCTAAAAAATCTCGATACTTTATATATTCTTTGCTGAAATTACGAAGCATCCTATAGAGCACATACTAATTGTCAATATTTACTACTGAACCAATTTCCGATCAATTTTATACCTATACTAACAATAAGTGCAATTATCTGTAATTGCAAATTATTCAACTTCCATATAGTTGAATATCCTGAATAAAAAGGCAACATATACAGTATTTTCCTTTCAAAATTCGAAACTTAAAAACACACACACGTACACACACTACACACTTTAACACACGCGCGCGCGCGCGCGCATCTGCTTCGGACAGTTTAGTTGAAAATTAATGTCGCGCGCGTGTCAACGTATATAAGCTCGCGCTTGCCTGTGCGCGTGCGCGCGCGCAGTATTGAAAAGTTTTCCGAGCACTGCACACTTTCAATTATATTGATAATTGGAAAAATTTCAGCGTAATTACGAAAGTTCGACGTGACCTCCCCCTATATACATACATACACGTACATATATATACAATATATAGTCAACAGTGAGAGCAAGTTTGGCAAATCGCGAGATTAATTTTCATTGTTATTTCATGACCGGTCTGCGATAAGTTCGATCATACCCGGGTCTCTAATGACGACGTAAAAAAAAGCGAGGAAAATCCAATATTGGACAGGTCGTCGCCTGCGCGTATATATACATTATTGAATAAACATATTTTTTTATTGATTTTTACTTTTAATTAATTAAACGGGCAAATAGACCCTTGATATACAAAATTTGTACATAATTGGTGTTAAGGTACAAGATAAATAGACTTAATATTAATATTTTTTAACAATCTAACCCAATGTGCGTTTAAATACTGCGATATTTGAAATTTTCCTCACGTCAGGCGGGATGATATTATACAAATGTTTGATATACGATTAACCGTAGAAAAAAACCATCATTAGAATTAAATGTTTTCTCCTGTAAAACTGTATGTGTTCGTAAATTGTAGCTAAGCTATCATTTTATAAATAAATTACTAATTTCATTACAATCTATATAGTTGCTGGTAATTTAACCGGTAGCAAACAATCATGGTATAATAATGTAACGATTTAATAATTTGAATATCAAAATGTGTAGCAACATATGTACATAAAATATTTAAAGTCGCGTGGGTAATCATTTAAATATACACACACACACCATTGCTACGATTGAGGTAATTTTTTAAAACCCGACATATACACACCTCGGGCAAATCTCTTTCTACATCTATACCCTACACGGAGAGAAATTTTCTAGTAAATTTTACCAGTGGGCTTAGTAATCAAGGAACAAACCGCTACAGTCCGAAAAATTACCAGTTTTTCTAGTAAAATTTACTAGAAAATAAATTTTTCTATAATTCTAGTAAATTTTACTAGAAAAACTGGTAATTTTTGGGATTTTGGCGGTCTGTCCCTTGATTACCAAGCCCGCTGGTAAAATTTACTAGGAAATTTCTCTCCGTGTACTGATAGTCAAATTAACAAATGACCAGACACACTCACGCACGTATGTGTGTATTTCGTTCCAAAAAAAACTTTCCCCCTGAATCAACCCTGTACACACTATATATGCACAGTGTATGGAAAAAAGTAAGCTCTGTCCAAAAACGAGAAAACGAGAAAAAAAACGAAAAAAAGGAGAAAGAGAGACGCTGCGTGAGCTTTAGTCCCGAAATTCCAAAAATAAAGCCGTTAAAGGTTGTTCAGCACACATACCATATATAATTGCACAAAGAAACGTTACGTTCATGTACATTTTCAAGCTCGTTTATTAAGGCTATTATTTATAATATTGTAAATTCTCTCTCTCTCACGACCATCCCTACACCTATATATATATACTATATCACACGGTAACGCCGCACGGCCGCGGAAATGATTAAATGGGACATAGTTTAATCCCCTCGATGTTCCCCACATGCCGCATATGTACACATATATACATATATATACACGTATCGTATATAACCCGCGCGTGTACGCGAATAATAATATCGTCTCTCCGTCGTATATATTTCATTTTTACCAAAGCGTTGGCGCATTACTGTACATTTATCGACACCCTCGCGGTGTCAGATCTTTTATCGCATAGCCACTTGATTACAGCCTATATATA